>VFSX01000093.1:182500-232500 GCA_016618255.1 Chlamydomonas sp. UWO 241 | reverse complement strand
TCAAAGAGGTACTGCGATCAAGTGCACACACAAATTGTGATTACGCGCCACAGCAGAGAGAAAAAGGGGGAGGCCGAGACCACGTCGAAACTCGCTCAATCTCAACCTGAAACGCCAGCCCCAATCAGCAAATCTCAACCCAAAAGTGCACTTCGTCGGGTTGCGGGTTGGCTCACGGAAACACTGGGCCCAAATCTACAGCCAGCGAGGCGTATCTAAGAGGCTCTTTCCTCCAGCACAGTCCCCCCTAGTGACAAACCGCCGAGAAAACCTACCCACGCGGTTCCAAGAGTCAAAACAAAGAGCAAGTAAGTACGAGAGCACTGCACGCACACGCGAGCACTGCGCACATACACATAGCGGTCAGGGGAAGATCGCGGGGTGTTGTGTTGTGTCTGTGGGTGGAGGAGGGCGGCACCCCACACCCCACACCCCAGGCCCCACACTCCTCACACCCACACCCCGCACTTCCACACCTGCCTCCGCCAGTAGGGCCCATACGTCGATCCCTCCATCCGCTCCCCCCCCCACACACACACACTCCACACACCCCATCCCCCCCCCCACACACACACCACTCCTTCACTCCCCCCCCCCACACACACACACACCCACACCCACACATCCCACACCCCACGCCTGTCGCCGCCAGTACGGACCATACGTCGACCCCTCCATCCGCTCCCACACCCCACACTCCCACACTCCACCCCCCACACTCCACACCTCACACCCACACACCTGACACCCCCACACCCCACACACTCCACACCCCACACCCCACACACTCCACACCCCACACCCCATACACCCACACCCCACACCTGCCGCCGCCAGTACGGACCATACGTCGACCCCTCCATCCGCTCCCACCCGCCCGGAAGCCGGTAGCCCGCCTCCTGAAGCCCTGGCGTGCCCTCTGAGCGTGTGTGTGTGTGTGTGTGTGTGTGTGTGTTGGTGTGTTGGTGGGTGAGTGGGTATGGAAGGAGTGTGGGGTAGGGTGGGGTGGGGCGAGTGGGGTGGGGGGGTGGGGTGAGTGTGGAGGGGGTGGAGGGGGAGGGGGGTGTAGCCCCCCTCTTGCAGCCCTAGCGTGCCCTGTGGATGGGCGTGTGGGCGTGTGGGGGTGGATGCGGAAGGCGGCGGTGAATTTTGCAGTGTCGGTGTGGGTCGGGTTGGGAGGCGTGCGTGCGGGGGGGGGGGGGGGGGCCAGCCTGTGGCCGCTCCTGAAACCCGGCGTGCCCTCCTGGGCCACGAGGTGAGTGGGTTGGGTAGGTTGGGTGGCGGGTGGGGGTGGAAGGAGCTGTGGGTCGGGGTGGGGAGCGATGTGGGTGGGTGTGGTCGGGTGTGACACAGTGTGCTCAGGTGGGGTTCGATGGGTAAAAGTACGAGGAGGCCGTGAGGGGCGGGGCGGCGGAGATTGGAGGGGGGGGTTTTCAGGCCCGCCACTTGCAGGCCCTGGCGCGCCTCGGTGGATGAGGCAGGTGGGTGGTGGGTGGAATGCGTGGAAGGGGAAGGGGGGGGGGAGGTATAGCCCGGCCAGCTGTTTGCAGCCTGGCGCGCCCTCGCTGGGATGGGAGGGCTGGGTGGGTGAGGTGTCATCGTCGTGTGTTAGGTGTCTGTGTGTGTGCCGTGGTGGCAGGGGTAAGTGGGGGAGGCGTGCGGGTCAGAGGGGTTGTTCAGCCACGCCACTTACATACCCTGGTGCGCCCTCTGGATGGGAGGGTGGCGGAGTGGGTCGGGTGAGGGTAGGCATGTGTGTAGTGTGTTGTGGTGTGTGTGCGCGGGTGTGTGTGCGGCAGGGTGTGTGGGTGTGTGGGTGAGGGTGAGTAGCGCGCGCGTGCGGAAACACCTGCGCGGGGTGTGCATGCGAACCGAGACGTGGAGCGGCTTGTGCCGCCCCCCCCCCCCCCCCCCCCCCACACACACACAAACACGCACACACACCTCCCATGCACCCACCATCCAGCAACATGCTGCATGAGCGTGAGCACACACACACACACACATGCACAAAGAGCGAGACCGCACACACACAATGAGAGCGAGAGGGACAGCACAGACAGAGACAGCACACGAACATACCCACACGCAGTCGTCCTTGTTGATTCCACCACACACACACACACACAGAAGCACAGACATAGACACAGACAGCATACACACACACACACACAGAGCGAGAGAGCGAGAGAGTGAGAGAGTGACACACCCACCCACACAAAACACCCACACCGCACGCACACGCACACTCACTCTGCCACATGGCCTGCTGCATCGGCCGCGGCAGGCGGTCAAATTAATCCTTGTTGATGACACACACACACACACAGGAACAGCATACACACAAAGAGAGATAGATAGAGAGAGAGAGAGAGAGAGAGAGAGAGAGACAGATAGAGAAACACCACACACACACACAAACACAGTTACAGTTACAGTTACATCGGCTTTCCAGCAAAGACTACCTCTAGTCCTAGTACCACCGCCTAGACCCAAGTCCAGTTCTGGCCCTAACAATTACTTGTGAGGGGCGGTAGCCACCAGCCGGCTGCCTGCCAACGTGTAGTCCCAGAGCAAAAAGGAGAGCTATTGTGCGACGCCTCCAAAATAGGTCCTAACTGCTTCTAGGGGATAGGGGGTCAAGTGGCGCTTGCCAATCTACTTGACCGCCGTGGTGGAGGGGCCGGCGCCTGAGGGGCAGCCGGACCGTACACCACGGCTCTCCACCCGACCCTATCCTGAGCACGCTCAAACGCCGTGTCCGAAAAAGTCTTCCAATCAGAACGAGTGCCACTAGTTTCGCCTAGCTGCTGAATCAGTAGCTTAAGAAAATAGTGTCGGGAGGAGGCTGGAGGCCGGCCTTGCTGCCGAGCCACATCCATTGTGCAGTCAAAAGTCGTACGAGGAAGACGAGAAGCCGGCATGCGCATCACATGGCCTAGCCACTGCATTGATCGCTTTGCCACAAGGCTCTCAATTGGCTCAGTGTCGCACGCCTGCCGAATATAAGTTAATCTGTGCCGGTCGACCAGGCGCACACCCAGAATGCGACGAAGGCAGTTAGAGTGGGCAACCTCCAATCGAGTCAGTTGTGTTTTAGTAGGGGCCCATGTTTCGCAGCCGTACAGAAAGTGGGGCAGCACGAAAGTGTTGTAAACCCGCATCTTAGACTGCACTTGCATCTTCTTGCTGGCCCAAATCTTATCAAAAGACGCAAACACGCCCAGCGCGCGACCGACACGCACACCACACAAACACACACACACACACAAACATACACACAGCACACACACATACACACACACATACACACACACACACTCCCGCACAAAACACACACGCACACGCACACTCACTCTGCCACATTGCCTGCTGCATCGGCCGGGGCAGGCGGTCAAAGTCACCCTTGTCGATTCCCAGCTCACTGAACACCTTGGCCTCCACCCGGCGGCGGTCGCCGGTGCGCATCAGCTGCAAGGGTTTAGGGTTCAGGGTTTAGGGCTTAGGGTTTTAGGGTTAAAGGGTTAAAAGTTAAGGGTTTAGGGATTAGGTTCTAGGTTTTAGGTTTTAGGGTTAAGGGTCCAGGGTCCAGGGTCCAGGGTTAAGGGCCCTTCCCACACTAGCTTGTACCAAATAAACAGTAACAGTAACAGTAACACGGGGTTTCCAGCTAAGCAGGCTACTCTTCTACAAGAGACACCCGCCGATACTCCAGCACACTTAAGTACTAGAGTACCGCCGGCTCCCGGCCGATAGACTACCGCTCCCGCCGGCTAGACTAACCCAAACAGCGGTCTCTGAGAGACATGTCTGGCAAGGAGCATATAGGAGAGGACCTTCCTCAGGGTCACAGTAGTGGCCTTGTGGCCAGTCAAGCCGGCAGAGCCGACTGGCGCTGACTGGAACGGTCCCCGCCTGGCAGTGCATGGCTGTCCAGCTCTCGTTTGCATGGGGCTCAGCCGGCGCCCCATGCCTCATGCATGGCCAGGTCCCACCCTCCAGGGGTGCATGGACGACAGAGTTGTCATGGAGGCTGCCTGAAGACCTTCCAACGCCAGTCACCGGCAGACGAGCGACCCCGAGGATGAGCGCGGTGACGAACGCTGCGATTGGTGAAGCGGATTTACTCTGTGTTGCCTCGGCGGTCGCCACCGCTGAAGCCGTGATGGTAGCCCGCCTCCACGGGCAGCCATCTTGACCAATGTCCAGCATGCATTGACGGGCGCCAGCTCCTCCGCTCGTCGATCAACTCGTCGAGATCGGTGCCACATGGCGTCCTGAATGGGGGGAGGATAAGGGCCGTCTCCCAGCACGGGCCGCGGCAGTGCCGCGGCTACTCGCCAAGCCATGGCAGCGCCGGGCAAGCCGCTCCTGAAGTGTTCCACCGAGGGGCAGTCTAGCAGGAGCCGGGCCAGTCGTATTTTACCCCGCTCGTCAGCGGCACGGAGATCCTCGTCACCAGCAGCGCCGCATTGCTGGGTCCAGGGCTCGGCGACGAGAACACGCCTCCGTTCATCGAGCCCCTGTACCAAATAATAAATTGAAAATCCTGAAAAGGAAATCCCTGGCTGTGGGCATTGCGTGCACGCACTGCGTGCACCGGTGCGGCAGGAATCCTTCGCCCCCCTCACCAGTGATTTTCTTTTCAGGAATTGTAATTAATTCTTCCACAGCCGGATTTTGCTTTGACCGCGTTGACCTTTGACCTCCCATTGGCCGTTTGTCCTCGTAAATAGGTCACTTGACAGCTCTAGACGAGCTCTGTCTGGCGTGCTCGTCAGACCAACAATCCACTGGATGGGTTGAGCTGTGTTCAAGGTCAAAGTACAGCCGGAATACAGCCAAATGGCTGTGGAGAGCCGAAAAAGAAATCACTGCCCCTCACCTGCAACAGCTGCGTCACCGGCTTGGAGAACGCCTTGGTGAGCAGGAGGTCGGCCTCGTCAAGGACGACGTGGCGGACCTTGGCCTGCGCACGACGGCCACGTGCACATGGCGGGGTCTGGGTTTAGGGCGCGGTACACAGGCATGAAAGTGTGCGTGTGTATGTGGCGACCGAGTATATGGCAGGAGGTCGGCCTCGTCAAGAACGACGTGCCGAAACTTGGCCTGCACACGACGGCCGCGTGCATAGGGCAGAGTCTTGGTTCAGGGCACGGCATGGGAGTGTGCGTGCGTGCGTGTGTGTGTGTGTGTGTGGCAACCGAGTATATGGCAGGACGTCGGCCTCGTCAAGGACCACGTGGCGGACCTTGGCCTGCGTGCGACGGCCGCGTGCACAAGGCAGGGTCTGGATTTAGGGCGCGGTACACAGGCACGAGAGTGTGCGTGTGTGTGTGCGTGCGTGTGTGTGTGAGTGTTTGTGTGTGTGTGTGTGTGTCTGGCGACCGAGTATAGGGCAGGAGGTCGGCCTTGTCAACGACCACGTGCCTGACCTTGGCCTGCGCGCGAAGGCCGCGTGCATAGGGCAGGTTCTGGATTTAGGGCACGACATGAGAGTGTGTGTGTGTGGGGGGGGGGGGCGAACGAGTATAGGGCAAGACGTCGGCCTCGTCAAGGACCACGTAGCAGACCTTGGCCTGCGCACGACGGCCACGTGCACATGGCGGGGTCTGGGTTTAGGGCGCGGTACACAGGCATGAAAGTGTGCGTGTGTATGTGGCGACCGAGTATATGGCAGGAGGTCGGCCTCGTCAAGAACGACGTGCCGAAACTTGGCCTGCACACGACGGCCGCGTGCATAGGGCAGAGTCTTGGTTCAGGGCACGGCATGGGAGTGTGCGTGCGTGCGTGTGTGTGTGTGTGTGTGGCAACCGAGTATATGGCAGGACGTCGGCCTCGTCAAGGACCACGTGGCGGACCTTGGCCTGCGTGCGACGGCCGCGTGCACAAGGCAGGGTCTGGATTTAGGGCGCGGTACACAGGCACGAGAGTGTGCGTGTGTGTGTGCGTGCGTGTGTGTGTGAGTGTTTGTGTGTGTGTGTGTGTGTCTGGCGACCGAGTATAGGGCAGGAGGTCGGCCTTGTCAACGACCACGTGCCTGACCTTGGCCTGCGCGCGAAGGCCGCGTGCATAGGGCAGGTTCTGGATTTAGGGCACGACATGAGAGTGTGTGTGTGTGGGGGGGGGGGGCGAACGAGTATAGGGCAAGACGTCGGCCTCGTCAAGGACCACGTAGCAGACCTTGGCCTGCGCACGACGGCCACGTGCACATGGCGGGGTCTGGGTTTAGGGCGCGGTACACAGGCATGAAAGTGTGCGTGTGTATGTGGCGACCGAGTATATGGCAGGAGGTCGGCCTCGTCAAGAACGACGTGCCGAAACTTGGCCTGCACACGACGGCCGCGTGCATAGGGCAGAGTCTTGGTTCAGGGCACGGCATGGGAGTGTGCGTGCGTGCGTGTGTGTGTGTGTGTGTGGCAACCGAGTATATGGCAGGACGTCGGCCTCGTCAAGGACCACGTGGCGGACCTTGGCCTGCGTGCGACGGCCGCGTGCACAAGGCAGGGTCTGGATTTAGGGCGCGGTACACAGGCACGAGAGTGTGCGTGTGTGTGTGCGTGCGTGTGTGTGTGAGTGTTTGTGTGTGTGTGTGTGTGTCTGGCGACCGAGTATAGGGCAGGAGGTCGGCCTTGTCAACGACCACGTGCCTGACCTTGGCCTGCGCGCGAAGGCCGCGTGCATAGGGCAGGTTCTGGATTTAGGGCACGACATGAGAGTGTGTGTGTGTGGGGGGGGGGGGCGAACGAGTATAGGGCAAGACGTCGGCCTCGTCAAGGACCACGTAGCAGACCTTGGCCTGCGTGCGACGGCCGCGTGCACAAGGCAGGGTCTGGATTTAGGGCGCGGTACACAGGCATGAGAGTGTGCGTGTGTGTGTGTGTGTTTGTGTGTGTGTGAGTGTTTGTGTGTGTGTGTGTGTGTGTGTCTGGCGACCGAGTATAGGGCAGGAGGTCGGCCTCGTCAAGGACCACGTGCCTGACCTTGGCCTGCGCGCGAAGGCCGCGTGCATAGGGCAGGTTCTGGATTTAGGGCACGGCATAAGAGTGTGTGTGGGGGGGGGGGGGGGGGGGGCGAACGAGTATAGGGCACGACGTCGGCCTCGTCAAGGACCACGTGGTGAACCTTCAAGGCTTGCGTATAGGGCAGGGTCGGGGTTTAGGTAAGTAAGTACCGAGTTCAAGCATTCTAACACTAGGGGTCGTCTGCTGAGGGTTAAGGGTTTTAGGGTTTGGGTCACACAGGCATGGGCACCTTGGCCTACGCACGACGGCCGCGTGTAGGTCAGGGTGGGGGTTTAGGGCACGGCATGAGGGTGAGTGTGTGTGTGTGTGTGTGTGTGTGTGTGTGTGTGTGGCGACCGAGGATAGAGCTGGAGGTCGGCCTCGTCAAGGACCACGTAGCGGACCTTGGCCTTCGCGCGACGGCCGTGTATGATGGGTGTCACTGCCAGAGACACCTCTGAAGGCGTACAGGGCAGGGTCGGGGGTTAGGGGTCGCCTGCTTAGGGTTGAGGGTTTTGGGGTTTGGGTCACACAGGCATGGGCACCTTGGCCTACGCACGACGGCCGGGCAGGGTCGGGGTTTAGGGCACGGCATGAGGGTGAGTGTGTGTGTGTGTGTGCACGCGTGCGCGCATGTGTGTGTGTGTGTATGTGTGTGTGTGTGTGTGTGTGTGTGTGTTCGTGTGTGTTCGTGTATGTGGCGATCGAGTATAGAGCCCGAGGTCGGCCTCGTCAAGGACCACGTGCCGGACCGCGGCCTGCGCGCGACGGCCGCGTACAGAGGGCAGGGTCACAGGGCGCAGGGTTTAGGGCAGGGTTTAGGGTCGGGGTCAAGGGTTTAGTGGGGCAAGGCACACAGGCAGGAGTGTGTGTGCATGTGTTGTGTGTGTGTGTGTGGCGACTGAGAATGTCGGCCTCGTCAAGGACCACGTGGCGACTTGGCCTGCTCCCGCGTGCATAGGGCAGGGTCTAGGTTTAGTAGATTATACCCCCCCCCCCCGCCCCCAGTCCGCCACCCGGGCCTGTTTGTTTCTGCTGTGCCGCCCCGCCCCGTCCCCCCGATCACCTGGGAACCCTCCGGCGGCCACAGCCAGCCGTACGTTCTCTCTGTTGGGCGCTGCCCTGCCCCCCGTCGCCCCGCCCCGCCCCCCCCCGCCCCGCCCCTGCAATCACCTGGAAACCCTCTGGCGACCACAGCGAGCCATATAACTACCATAGGGGTCTGTCTGTCAAGTAAGATGCTACCACCTCCCCCCCCCATCCACCGGGCCGGTTCGTTTCTGCTTGGTGCTGTGCGCCTCGTCGCCCCGCCCCGCCCCCGCAATCACCTGGAAACCCTCGGGCGACCACAGCCATCCGTACGTGGGTCCGGCCTCGTTGAGGAAGTTGATTAGCGCTGCTGGGGTAGAGATGATGATGTCGGGCGCGTCCTGTTTATGGTTTGGGTCAAGGGTTTAGGGTTTAGGGTGAGCGAAAGGGGGGGGGAAGGCAGTGCTTCCTCGGAGCGGCAGTATACCGCCCTGGGCAGTGTGGTGGCGGTTAATAATGGTTGGCCGAAGGTGAGCCCGCCGCTTGAAATCGCACGAAAAGGCCTTTTTCTCTATAAAAAAAGTGTGACATCGACGACTTTAACACTTTTCCTAAAAGAAAATGCCTCCGGCGGGATTGTGCATTGGGCAACATCTTGCAGCGTGGTGACGGCAGTGGCAACGGCGGGGACAAAGCGGGGGACACTTGCAAGGTGGCACGCAGCAGCAGCAGCCCGCTCGTGCTAGGTGAGCGCCGCAGGAGCGCCGCGACCGCGGTGCATCGGGCGACGCCTTAAAGCGTGGCGACAGCGGGAGAAACGCGGGGGCACTTGACAGCTGGCACGCAGCAGCAACAGCCCGCTCGTGCGGGGCGGGGGGGAGCCACGCACCGGCGGCGGCGGGCTGCTCGCGTTGATGCATGCGGCGGACACGAGCTGCGCACCGCTCTCGCTACGCATTGACTGCGCCACCGCCAGCACCTGCTGGCACAGCGCAAAGTTGGGGCACAGCACGAGCGCGTGCGAGCGGCGCGCGGCGGACGCGGCCTCGTTGATGCTGGTGCCGCCGCCGCCCGGCGCGCCCTGCTGCTGCGCCTCCTGTGTCTGCTGCGTCAGCCGCTGCCTGTGCCGCAGCAGCATCGACGCGAGCGGCGCCAAGTATGCGAGCGTCTTGCCGCTGCCGGTCTCAGCCGCCACGACCGCCGTCGCGCCACGCGCCACTGCGGGGATGACCAGCTCCTGATGATGCGCGTGCGTGATGGGTGCGTGTGCGCGTGAGCATGTACGTGTGCGTCTGCAGCGTGCGTGTGTGACTGTGTATAAGCACGCTAGCGCACTGTGACCTGGCGACCTGGAGCGTGCGTGCACGCATGCATGCGTTTGCATGGCGCACCTGCACGCGCGACGGCCGCGGGAACTGAGCACGCCCCAGAGCCTGCTGTATGTCCTCGCTGACGCCCAGGTCCACGAAGCTGCGTGTGCTGGGCCCGCCATCCGCCCTCGGCGATGCTGCGGTGAAGAAGTCGAGGCTGTCCTCGGTGGCGGCGCGTGGCACAAGTCTCGGTAAATGCATTATCTTCAGGCGGGCGGCGAACCCTCTCGCATGGGCGCTCTGGTGCAGTGCCGGGCACGGCGACCGAGCATGGAGGTGCATGGCGAGCGATGGTCGCATGCTGCTTCCGCACGAGCCCGCCAGTGTACGCACCGCTGACATCAGCGTGTACATGGAGGCATGTCGAGCGATGATAGAGCGATTGCGAGTCTAAGTGTGCAGTCCATCGTTGCGCAGTCAGTCGTTTTAACACGATTGCAAAAGGTGTGGGGACAACTCCACAACTTCCGGCAACTCCACAACTCCGGCAACTTCCGGACTTAATATCAATAATACAAGTAGTATTAATCATATTAATAACAACAAGAGGTTTTTATTCTCGCAGTTCTCAAACTGTGTGGCACACCTGGCACACCCCACGAAAAAATAAAATCGCAAACCGCAAAAAACATGAATTGTCGACACGTGCCCCCCCGAGCGTCGCAGATGCGACAAGCCCCAAGCCAGCTACGACAGTCGTGGTGAACCCTGGGACCTGCAGACAGCGCAGGGGTGTCGTGGAGGGCCTTCGAGGGGCACATTCCAGCCATGCATCCGCACTAGTTGCCCTAGTGTGCTCGGCTCTGGCCACCGCACGCCTGACCACGGCAGCTCTAGAAGCGCCTAGTCGGTGGCATCCTCGCCACGCGGACAAGTTGAAAGGGAGATGGCCTTTCCCGTTTTTCGTCTTTTCGTCTTTTTCGTTTCTTTCGTTTTGAAAAAGTGAGGTGTGTCAAACAGTCTGAGAGCTGCGATAGCAGTGTGTCATTGTAGCGGTGATGGGAGTGTGCAGTTTACGAGTTGCTTTTATTCAACTATTTTCACTTCAAGCAGAGGGCCCTGCACGCGGAGCACACACCCGCAACGCGACACGGCCCGCCCGCCGCCAACTCCAGCTCTCGCCCTCGCCGTCGTTAGCACTGGCTCTCCCCGCCGCGCGCGCGCTCGTTGGCGGCGACCGGCGTTGAGGGCGGCTTTTTGCCCTGCTCCGCCATCTTCGTGGCGACCTTTTCCCGCAGGCTCGCGCTCAACACCTGCGCGGTGCGCGGCAGCGCGCCCCACTCCACCGTCACGCGCGCGCGCACGGTCTCAAAGTTGTCCCACATGAGCCCCGCCACCGGTCCCTTGTCATACACCACCCTCAGCAGGTTGTCGTTGGGGCCGACCTCGTCCGTGCCTGCGCCTCCCTTTGGGAACGCGGTCGGCACGCCGTCGACGCGCTTGACGGCGACCATGCCGGGCAGCGAGAACTTCCCCGTGTCCGTCTGCGGCTGCTTCATGCAGTCGTGCGCCTCGCCGCTCGCGTACACGATGTGGTTGAGCTTGGTCGCGAACGACATCGTGTCGCGGTTGAGGCGCTGCAGCAGGCCGCCGCCCATGCCGTACGCCACGCACTCGGCGCTGAACTCGGCAGCCGCCACGGCGTCCGCGATCTTCGCCATAACGATGATGTCGATGCCGTCGCCCTGGAGCACGCCCGCGCCGTTGATTACCTTGTACCCGAGCTTGTTGACCACGCTGCCAAACACCTTGTCCGCCGCGTGCAGCGCCATGAGCACGGCCTCGACTGGGTCCCCGCTGTCCGGGCGCAGCACCATGAAGCCGCCCTTCCCGATCTGCTTCTTCGCGACCACGGCAGGCAGCAGCTCCGACAGCGCCTTGGCGTAGTCGTAGCTGTCCATCACGATTGAGAAGATGCCTTCCCCGAAATGATCGATCATGTTCTCCATCGCCTGCGACTCGGTCCCCCACGCCGTCATCACGCTGTGCTCCGTCGCCGGCACGCTCATGCCCACTGGCCGCCCCCCGTTGAGGTGGAACTGGGCGTAGTACGCGGCAGACATGGTGTCGGTGCCGCGGAAGTTGAGTAGGTGGGCGCAGCCTCCGATGATGCTCTGCTCCACGCTCGTGCAGCCGCGGAAGCCAAAGTCATGAAGCCGCGAGCCCACAAGCAGGTTGCACTTCCCGCCCTCGCTCGTCTTCTCAAACGACGCCTCGACGACGTCGCGCGCTCGTCGGCTCAGCGTCGCCACGGTGGTCGGGTACCACACCATGGTGAGCAGCGTCTCCAGGAACGTGACTAGCGGGGAGTACTCGCCCTCCGCCGTGATCTGGTACACGGGCACGCGCACGTGGATGCACGTGCCCTCTGGCAGCGTCTCGATCGTCACCGGGAAGTAGCCGTCGTTCTCCTCTACAAACTTCACAAACAGCTCCCGCGGGAACGGGAAATCCGTGAAGCCAGGCGCCATGTGCGTCCTGTGCAGTGTGGGCACTCGAGTGATGTGAGTGATGATGCGCTGCTGCCACACCGCCACTCCCCCACAGAGGGCGCGACCAGGCCACCTAGCAACCCATGTCGCAGCTCTAGCTGCATCCCAAGCAGCTATCGCCGTCACGGCACGGATGGTGTCACGGCACGATGCCGCAGCACGCGGTGGCATGGCCTCGTGCATGGTGCATGGGCCATGCGGGCCCATGCGGCTACCGTTTCCCCATCCCCCACCCACTTGAAGAACGAGTCGGCCATCACCACATCTTGCATGGTCCACTGCTGCGACACGTACTCCTCAATGATGTAGCGCATGCCGTAGTAGACTAGGCGAGTGTCTTCAGTGTCATTGTCGTACCCCTTGCGGAACTCGCCGTACTGGGGAGAGGGGCGTGTGCGTGTGTTTCAGCCGAGCCGGTATCATGCACGTGCACGCGCACGCATGCTCGCCAGCCTACCTGTCACTGTGTGGCACGCACGGCGGAGCGCAGGGGCGATCCCGGCACGCAACGCTTGCGAGTTGCATGCATGCCCATGCCATGTGCATGCACGCCCCTCCCCCCTCCCCCCCTTTCCTCCTGATCCTGGGAATTCCCCCTCGACCACATGCCTCACCGCCATCATCTTCCTGCACCCGGGTGGGTATTGCAAATGGTGGGACGCCTTGTAGCTATCCGACATCACGCTGAGAGGAACAAGGAGGCGACGCATGGCCACGACGCCGTTGCTGTACTAGTTGGCGCGCCACTACGTATCAGGGGCCCTTGCTACTTATGAGCCAGTCCTCGTTTATTGCGAGGACTTTCTTCGCTTGTCCACACTTGTCTGACTCGTCCTCGCCTCCTCTCACCTAGCACACAAACCGCATTCGCGATGGGCGACGACCTCGTGCTCAACCTCTCGTACGGTCTCCCGGGTCCTCCGGGTCCCGCGGGTGTTGATGGAGGCGACAGACAGGTGCGCCACCGACTTTTGGCGGCTGAACATCCTCTTTGCGCACACGCAGCGTCGCATCGCAAGCAATCGACACCCTTTACAAACGCGCATGCTGATTACTGAGGGGGGAGGGCTGGAGGCGTCTCTGCGCACTGCGCACGGCCCCGCCGCCTACTTGAGACTGCATGGGCACTTGCCATGCATGCACTTGGCATGACTTGCCAGCTGCAAGCGTGCTGCCAGCCTGACCAGCTGTGCACGTGTGTCGTGCACACATGCATGCTTGCAGCATTGCGTTTTGAACGCCGTGCTTTCTCTCGCTGCCTCCCCCCTCCCCCCCCCCGCGTGCGCGTGCGGCAAGCCACCACTGACACGTGCCATCGGTCCTGAACTGAACGACACATGCGTGCGCCATGCAGAGCCAGCAGCAGCGCCGGAGCGAGTGGCAGAAGCAGGTGCACGGGAAGGGGGGCGACGGCGGCGGGCGGGGCGGCTCCTCCGGAGGCAGGGACGGAGGCCGGGGCGCCCGGGGCGCCGGCGGCAGAGGCAGGGACGGTGGCGGCAGGGACAGGGGCGGGGGCGGCGGTGACGCACCGCAGCAGCGCAAGCCCCCGCCGAAGGGGGCCCCTGGCGGTGACCGCGACGCGGGCGGCGAGCCGGGGCCGAGCAGCGGCGCTGCTGAGAACGGCGGTGGCGGTCGCGGCAGGGAGCGTGCCCCCGGCGGCGGCGGGGGCGGGCGGGGCGGGGGCCGCGGCGACAAGGCCGCCGCCGCCGCGTCCGGCGCGTGCTTCAACTGCGGCGAGGTCGGCCACCTGGGCCGCGACTGCCCGCAGAAGGCCGGGGCGGGCGGCGGCGGTGGCGGCGCGTGCTTCAACTGCGGGGAGACTGGGCACCTGAGCCGCGACTGCCCGCAGAAACGGGCGGGGGGCGGCGGAAGAGGGGGCATGCGCGGCGCTCCCAGGAGCAGGTGCGGAGATGCTGCAGCACCAGTAACATCGGCTTTCCAGCGTGTAGCTGCCGCAGTAGGTGCCGAGGTGCAGTGAGTGCTGTGAGTGTTTTTTTTAGCAGGTGCCTGCTACGCTATGCATCTCCAATGCAGTAACAGTGACATTGGCTTTCCAGCGAAGACTACCTGCACGTCCTAGTATCACCGCCTAGACCCAATTCCAGTTCTGGCCCTAACAATTGCTTGTGAGGGGCGGTAGCCACCAGCCGGCTGCCTGCCAACGCGTAGTCCTAGAGCGAAAAAGGAGATGCTGCCTGGGATGCTGCACACAAAAACAAAAACGCGGGCTTTGGTGGTGGCGCGCGGGCCGAGCGTGTCTTTGCCCCGGCATGGGCAGTGTGTGAGCATGCGTGTGGGGTCGCTATTGCACACAGCACGCACACTAAGGCCCACCCAGCAAGACTTGCGTGCTCTGATGTTGTCAGGGGCACGCGGGTGGGGGTGCTGGTGCGTATCGCGGGCGTGCCTGCCCTGTGGCCAACACGCTTACGTGCTCTAGTTATGTGCTTGACAGGGGCGCACTGGGGGCACACGGGTAAAGGGTGCTAGTGCGCACAGCATGCACATGCACGACCGCCTGTGCCCCACACACGTGCGTGCTCCGACGTGCATGTCAGGGGCCCATTGGTGGAGGGTGCCAGTGCGCACTGAGCGCACACATGACCAGGCAACATAGCAACTGCGCGCTCTGATGTGCTTCTCAGGGGTGGGGAGCGCGCAGAGCGCCATGACATGCTCGGCCGCCTCTGGCCAACATGCTTGATGCGCTTGCGAGGGGCACGCGAGTGGAGGCGTTATTGCGCATGCACGCGTGCCCGTGGCCAACATACTTGCTGTGATGCTTGCCAGGGGCGGTGGGCGCGGAATGCGTGTTCGGCACAGGCGGGCGTGCATGTGCATGTCATGGCGCTCACGGGTGGAGGCGTTTGCGCGCATGCACGCGCGCCTGTGGCCAACAGACTTGCTGTGATGATTGTCAGGCGCGGCGAGCGCGACGACGACGTGCCATGGCACATGCACGCCCGCCTGCGGCCAACACACTTGAGTGCTGTGATGTGCGTGTCGGGGGCTCATGGTGCTCGTGCACTGAGCACGCACGTGCACCCGCCAACCAACATACCAACCGCGCGCTCTGATGCTTGTCAAGGGCGGTGATCGTGGAGGGCGCACAGAGCGCCATGCCATGCACATGCACGCCCGCCTGCGGCCAACACACTTGCGTGCTCTGATGTGCTGGGCGGGGGATCACGGATGGAAGCGCTAAGCATGTGTGCGCGCCCGTGGCCAACATACTTGCCGGGATGTTGGTCAGGGGCGGCGAGCGCGGAGAGCGCCATTACATGCACATGCGCGCCCGCCTGCGGCCAACAACACTCTTGCGTGCTCTGATGTGCTGGTCGGGGAATCACGGGTGGAGGCGCTTAGCATGTGTGTGCACAAACCAACATACCAACTGCGCGCTCTCATGCTTGTCAGGGGCGGTGAGCGCGGCGAGCGCGACGATGACGTGGCCATGCTTGGCGCTGACGACGACGAGGACGATGACGTGATGGCGATGGTGGCGGCGGTGTCAAAGCGCGATGCGACGTTGGAGCAGGTGTGGGAGTGCGTGTGTGGGGGGGTGCGTGTGTGTGTGTGTATGTGTGTGTGTGCATGTTTGTGGCGGCGGGGTCAAGGCGCAATGCAACGCTGGAGCAGGTGGGGGAGTGCGTGTGTGTGTGTGTGTGTGTGTTATGTGGAGCAGGTGGGGGAGTGTGTGTGTGTGTGTGTGTGTGTGTGCATGTGTGTGTGGGGGGGGGGAGTGTGTGTGCGTGTGTTTGTGCACACGTGTGGTGTGTTTGTGTGTGTGTGTGTGTGTGTGTGTGTGTTCGTGGTGGCACTGGAGGGAGGGAGGGAGGTTTGTAGGGAGCGAGGGACGGAGCCAGGGAGCCAGGGAGTCGCAAGGAGAGATGCAACACAGAAGCTCACACATACATACGCACACACAACCCCCCCCCACACACACATGCGCACGCACACACACACACACATACACACACGCACACACACACACAAGCTCCTGCCCCCCCCCCACACACACAGGACCTGGCCAGCAGCGGCACCACTTCAAAGCACGAGCGCGGCGAAGGCGTTGTCGACTTCGACGACGACGACGGCGGAGGAGGCAAGCGGCGGCGGTTTGGCCAGACGGCGGCTGGCACGAGTGCGCAGGTGAGAACCAGCGGTGTGAACCAGTGGTGTGAACCAGTGGTGTGGACCAGTGGTGTGAACCAGTGGTGTGAACCAGTGGCGTGGACCAGTGGTGTGGACCAGTGGTGTGCCCAGACGGCGGCTGAACAGTGGTGTGAACCCTAACCCACCCTTAACCCGTGTGCCTCAACCCTAAACCCTGAACCCTAAACCCATACAGTTACAGTTACAGTTACATCGGCTTTCCAGCAAAGACTACCTCTAGTCCTAGTACCACCGCCTAGACCCAAGTTCAGTTCTGGCCCTAACAACTACTTGTGAGGGGCGGTAGCCACCAGCCGGCTGCCTGCCAACGTGTAGTCCTACAGCAAAAAGGACAGCTATTGTGCGACGCCTCCAAAATAGGTCCTAACTGCTTCTGGGGGATAGGAGGTCAAGTGACGCTTGCCAACAAACCCTAAACCCATCACCCTAAACCCTAAACCCTTAACCCTTAACCCCACCAATCCCGTAACCCTAATCAGAAGCCTTCAACCCGTATGCAGGCGGCGTCAGGCAGTGGTGCCGGGAGCAAGCGGACGGGCGGGGCAGCAGCAGGCTCCAAGGTGTGTGCGTGTGTGTGCGTGTGTGGGTGTGTGGGTGTTTGTGTGCTTGTGTGTGTGGGGGGGGGGGGGCAACATCGGGCTCCAAGGTGTGGTGTGGTGTGGTGTGGTGTGTGTGTGTGTGTGTGTGCGTGTGCGTGTGTGTGCACATGCGCGTGTGTGTGTGTGTGTATGTGTGTGTGTTTGTGTATATCCGTGTGCGTGCGTGTCCGTCCGTGTGTGCGTGTGTGTGTGTGTGCAGCATCAGTGTGTGTGTGTGCACGTGCATGTGCGCATGCGCATGCGTGCCCGTGCGTGTCCGTGCGTGTCTGTATGTGTGTGTGTCTGTATGTGTGTGTGTGTGTGTGTGTGTGTGTGTGTGTGCAAGTGTGTAAGTGCGTGTGCGCAAGTGCGCGTGCATGCGTGTGCGCATGCGCATGCGCGTAGCCACAGAGGCATGGCGCACCAGGGGGTGTGCGGGGCATGTCGGGGCGGAGGTTGGGGGGTGGGAGAGGAGGGTGGGGGCGTAGTAGGTTCGCCCTGTGCGGTGTGTGTGCGGAGGTTGGGGATGGGCGGTAGGGGTAGGGGGACGCTGTCCCTCTACACACACACTCCAACCCCCAACCACCCCTCGCAGGACGAGCGTGCAGGCGGTTACCTCACCAACACATACACACACACACACACGCACACACCACACACGCACGCACACACACCTCACAACCTCCGCCCCACACACCTTAACACCCCCCCTCACAGGACAAGCCTGCGGGCGGTGACACTGCCCCCCCCCCCCCACACACACACACACCCCACACACACGTACACACACCTCACAACCTCCGCCCCACACACCTCAACACACACCCTCACAGGACGAGCCTGCGGGCGGTGACTCTGCCCCCCCCACACACACACACACGCACACACACCCCACACACACGTACACACACCTCACAACCTCCGCCCCACACACCTCAACACCCCCCCCTCACAGGACGAGCCTGCGGGCGGTGACACTGCCCCCCCACACACACACACACGCACACACACCCCACACACACGTACACACACCTCACAACCTCCGCCCCACACACCTCAACAACCCCCCCTCACAGGACAAGCCTGCGGGCGGTGACACTGCCCCCCCACACACACACACACGCACACACACCCCACACACACGTACACACATCTCGTAACCTCCGCCCCACACCCCACACACACCCCCTCATAGGACAAGCCTGCGGGCGGTGACGCTGCGGCGCCTAGTGAGTGGACTATTGGCTGTAGTTGTGACGAATACGCCTTACTTGGCTACATGCTAGTTGTATTCAGGGTTTGGGGTTTAGGTTTTTGCGGGGGGGGGTCAGGTTGGGGTTAAGGTTTTGGGGGGAGGGGTTGGGGTTTTCGATAAGATCACGAGGAAGAGGAGCACAAGAGGTGCGCACTCACCGGGCCGGTCGACGCCGGGATCCTCTTGTGGTGCGGCGCTGCCATGGTGTGCCGCAAGTGTGGGCTGGGCATTGTGGACTACAAGTGTGGGGCGTTGTGGACTACAAGTGTGGGGCGGGGTGTCTTGGACTACTGCCAGGAGGTGACGGTGGCGGTGGCGGCGGCGGCGCATATGGTCCTGTTCACACGCGCGCGCACGCACACACACACACACCAGGGGTTTCCTCGAGGTTACCCTTTCGTTTTTTCCGAAGAGTTTTTTCCGGTTTCGTCGGGATTTCGGGCTGCAGCTCGAAGAATCACTTCGAAAAGTGCAAAAACGATGATTCACACTTTTTCCCCAAAAAAACCCTCCTCCGCAGAAGTCTCCGCACGTCATTATTTCCCGAACGGCACCCTCACCCAAACCATCGGGGGCGCGCCCCTCGGGCACGCTTTTGTTCGTTTCCCGATCGGGAAGGAAACCCCTGACACACACACACACACACATGCCAGGTGTCGCTGCCGTTGAAGCCTCCGCGGCCGCACGCGTGAAGCACGTGCCAGGCGCGCTCGCTCTCTTTGAAACACACACACACACACACACACACACATACGGTTGTGGGGAGCCGTACAACCGTGTATCCGTATATCCGTACAACACGCCGTATGTCGAACATTTCAGGGGAAGATGTACGCACTGAAAAATTTTAAATTGTACGGTTTCGCGGTATGTGTGGAGTGCGCGCCACAGAGACGCGATCTGTCGCCCTAGGAGGATAGGGGCGCACACAGGGGCGATGCGATGAAATGGGACGGGCGTCTGGAGGCCTGCTGGTCGAGCTTGAGCCGGAAGTGTGAATCGGTTTTCGCACATCGGACTGCCGCGGCTCGTCAACGGCCCCCGTCCTCTCCCGCTACTTACAGACACTATTCGAGATGCATATAAGTTATGTACTTGTTGGGGGGCATGCATGGTGCATGCGCATGACCGCATGGCGCCCAGGCATGCGCGCGCGCGTATCACTAGCCCTCACTAGTCCTCACTAGCCCCAACTTGCAACACTGGCAGCAGCAAGATTGAGGACGCGGAGGACAACGAGTGTGAGGAGATTAGCTTCCAGGTCGTGAACTAAACTGAGGAGGGGAGGAGGAAGGGGAGGGGAAGGGAGGAGGACGGTCGCCGGGCACTGAGCTCCCGCAAGGCACGCAGCCGCTCGTGCAGCAACATTACTTTTGACCAAGGGGGGGGGGGGGGGCAGAATAGTTTTTTTCAGACCCTATGTTGACTTATTTTCAAAACGGGCCTGGACCCCCCCCCCCAAGTACACCCAGACCTTATCTGCTGGAGCTGAAACTTGGTGGGTATCTTCGTAACTACATTTCCATCACATCGCACTATTTTGGAGGCTGCGTAACCCAGTCCTACTCCTGAAACTGGCCCCAGAAGACGGCCACACGCCCCGGTGCAGCCCCACACAACGAGGCCCCTTCCACACCCTCCCAACTATTGAACCACATGAATGACAATGGATTTGGCATCCCTGTCGTGAGACAAATCCATTGTGTCCTTCCCCATCCCAATCGGAGGTCTGCAGAGCATGCTGGCTCCGAGGGGGTGTGAAACAGTGCTCCGCACCAATCGCCCGGTGTGGACCCTCTCACACCCCCACGCCACTGCACTATCTATTGGATGTGTGGGGGATCTGAGGGTGGATTTGGACTCCTCTTGACGAGAGGAATCCAGCGCACCAACTCTTGTGTCGAACGGATGTCAGCATAAAAAGTAACCCTAAAATTCTGAGAAACGGTCCAGGTCCCTCCTCCCCCACCAAAACCCCATTTTTTTAGAGTGGAATTCTCCCTCATCTAGGGAGGGGAAGGGCATGGCGCCGGTCCGGTGTGAAAATTTGAAGCAATTCGACATGGGGTCTGTTCCTGGCTTTCCTGCCCCCCCCCCCTGCTTTTGACCAGTACTTAACTGAAAATCGTAGCGTGCATGCTGATCACTGCAAGAGTAACGATGCTCCCTGTAAATACAGCTTTCTAATGGCACATCTCACTCCCGCATTGACTGATGTACGAGGCAGCTGTGAGTGTGTCGAGCGTCCTCCCACTGGTGCGTATGTACGGATGTACAGCGTATGTACGGATGTACGTATATACAGCGTATGTACGTACATTTCAGGAGAAGATGTACGGCTCCCCACAACCCTACACGCACGCACACGCACACAGGCGTCGCTGCCATCAGGGCCACAATCGCCGCGCGCGTGAAGCACGTGCACGTGCCTGGTGCTTTGGCCATGCGCGAAGGCCCGATGGGCGCCGCGTCCGGCCGCCTCCCTCTCCACCCCAAAACACACAACCATTCTCAACCACACACACACACACACACATACGCGCACACCGCCCCCAGGCGCGGCAGTCAAGGCCGCGGCGGCCGCGCACATCATTCACGTGCCCGCCTCTCCCCCCCCTTCCCCCCCAGCACACGCATTGCCTCCTCCCTTCCTCACAACCATCCCCAGACACACACACACACACACCGCCATCAGGCGCAGCAGTTAAGGCCACAGCCACCGCGCGCGTCAAGCACGTGCCCGGTGCGTTGGCCGTTCGCGAAGGCCCGCTGGGTCCCGCGTCCGCCGACGTGTTTGGCGAGATCGTGGCGGGCGCGCCGGGCGGGGCTGCGGGCGACGGGTCGTGGGTGTCGCTGGGGCTGGACGCGCGGCTGATCGCACAGCTGGGCGCGTGCAACTTTGAGCGGCCGACCGAGGTGCAGCGCGACGCGATTCCGAAGCTGCTGGTGAGCCTGTTTCGGGGTCTCTCTCTAT
This sequence comes from Chlamydomonas sp. UWO 241, assembly GCA_016618255.1. Taxonomy (NCBI): domain Eukaryota; kingdom Viridiplantae; phylum Chlorophyta; class Chlorophyceae; order Chlamydomonadales; family Chlamydomonadaceae; genus Chlamydomonas; species Chlamydomonas priscui. The sequence continues at coordinate 211,622 of VFSX01000093.1, read as the reverse complement.
GTCTTTCTCCCTCCGCCTTTCGCTTTCTCTCTGTGTCTCCGTCTCTCTCTGTCTCCGTCTTTTTCTTTCTCTCTCTGTATTTCTCCATTTCTCTCTCTCTCCCCATCTCCTTGTCTCTGTACTTTCTCTGTGCTTGCGTTTGTAGGTTCTGAGTTGGTACAAGGCCTGGACGCGCGGCTGCTCGCGCAGCTGGGCGCGTGAACTTTGAGCGGGCGACCGCGGTGCAGCGCGACGCGATTCCAAAGCTCCTGGTGGGTGCCACTGTCTCTCTCTCTCTCTGTCTTACTCTCTCTCTCTCTGCCTTTCGCTTTCTCTCTCTGCCTTTCGCTGTCTCTCTCTGTCTCTGTCTCTGTCTGTCTCTGGTTTTCTCTCTCTCCGTATTTTTTGTTCTCCCTCTGTATTTCTCTCTCTTTCCACATATCTTTCTCTCCCCTCTCTCTGTTTGCTTGCATCAGCAAGTTGTGAGTTGGTACGGAGGCTGGACGCACGCCTGGTCGCCCATCTGGGCGCCTGCAACTTTGAGCGGCCGACCGAGGTGCAGCGCGACGCGATTCCAAAGCTCCTGGTGGGTATCTCTGTCTCTCTCTCTGTCTTTCTCTCTCTGCCTTTCGCTGTCTCTCTCTGTCTCCTTCTCTCCCTGTCTCTGGTTTTCTCTCTCTCCGTTTTTTTTGTTCTCCCTCTGTACTTCTGTCTCTCTCTCCACATCTCCTTCTCTCCCCTCTCTCTCTTTGCTTGCATCAGCAAGTTGTGAGTTGGTAAGGGGCCTGGACGCGCGGCTGGTCGCCCATCTGCGCGCGTGCAACTTTGAGCGGCCGACTGAGGTGCAGCGCGACGCGATTCCGAAGCTGCTGGTAGGTATGTTTTGGGGTCTCCCTCTCTGTCTCTCTCCCTCACCCTCTCTGAGTTTGCATAAGTAGGTGGGGCTGGGCGCAGGCTGGGCGCGTGCAACTTTGAGCGGCCGACCGAGGTGCAGCGGGACGCGATTCCGAAGCTGCTGGTCGGTACCTCTCTCTGTCTCTCTCTCTCTGTCTTTGTCTCTCTCTCTGCCTTTCGCTTTCTCTCTCTGCCTTTCGCTATCTGTCTCTGTCTCCGTCTCTGTCTGTCTCTGGTTTTCTCTCTCTGTCTTTTTCGTTCTCTCTCTGTATTTCTTCATCTCTCTCTCTCGCTCTCCATCTCTCTCTCTCCAAATATCCTTCTCTCCCCTCTCTCTCTTTGCTTGCATTAGCAAGTTAAGAGTTGCTATGGGGCCTGGACGCGCAGCTGGTCTCGCAGCTGGGCGCGTGCAACTTTGAGCGGCCGACCGAGTTGCAGCGCGACGCCATTCCGAAGCTCCTGGTGGGTTTGTTTTAGGGTCTCTCTCTCTCTCCCGCCCCCCTCTCTGTCTCTCTCTCTGTGGGTTTGCGCAAGTAGCTGGGGCTGGGCGCAAGCTGGGCGCGTGCAACTTTGGGCGGCCGACCGAGGTGCAGCGCGACTCGATTACGAAGCTGCTGGTGAGTCTCCGGTGAGTCTCTCTTTCTCTTTCTCTCTCTCTGTGTCTTTCTCTCTCTGTGTCTTTCTCTCTCCCCCCCTCTCTCTCTCCCTCTCTCTCTCTCTCTCTCTCACTCACACAATCTCGTGCTTGCCCCCCCCCCCAACAGGCAAGCAAGGACGCGTTCGTCAAGGCACCACCAGCAGCACGCACACACACACACACACGCGCACACACACACACACAGGCACGCAAGGACGCGCTCGTTAAGGCCCCCACCGGCAGCACACACACACACACACACACACCTGCACACACACACACACACACACACACCTGCACACACACACACACACACACACAGGCACGCAAGGACGCGCTCGTCAAGGCCCGCACCGGCAGCACACACACACACACACACGCGCACACACACACACACAAACGCGCACACACACACGAACACAGGCACGCAAGGACGCGCTCGTCAAGGCCCCCACCGGCAGCGGTAAGACACTCGCATACCTTGTGCCCATCCTCAACGACCTTTGTGGCGCAACGCCGCGCATCGGACGGCCAGAGGGCACGTTTGCGGTCATTATCGCGCCGACGCGCGAGCTGTGCATCCAGATCCAGGTGTGTGTGTGTGTGCGTGTGTGTGTGTGTGTGCGTGTGCACGCGTGTGTGTGCACGCACATGTGTGTGTGTGTGTGTGGTGTGTGCGTGTGTGCCTCAGTCAGCCAGAGGACACGTTTGAGGTCATTATCGTGCCGATACGCGAGCTGTGCATCCAGATCCAGGTGTGTGTGTGTGTGTGTGCGTGTGTGTGTGTGTGCGTGTGCACGTGTGTGTGTGCACGCACATGTGTGTGTGTGTGTGTGTGTGTGGTGTGCGTGTGTGCCTCAGTCAGCCAGAGGGCACGTTTGAGGTCATCATCGCGCCGATACGCGAGCTGTGCATTCAGATCCAGGTGTGTGTGTGTGTGTGTGTGCGCACGCATGCGTGTGTGTGTGCATGCACATGTGTGTGTATGTGTGTGTGGTGTGCGTGTGTGCATCAGTCGGCCAGAGGGCACGCTTGCGGTCATACTTGCACCGACACGCAAACTGTGCATCCAGATCAAGGTGTGTGTGCGTGTGTATGTGGGGGGGGAGTGCACACGTGTGTGTGTGTGTGTGTGTTTGTTTGTGTGTGTGTGTGTGTGCACGCACATGTGTGTGCACGTGTGTGTGTGTGTGCATGTGTCAGGCAGAGGGCATGTTTGCGGGCATTATCGTGCCAACGCGCGAGCTGTGCATCCAGATCCAGGTGTGTGTGTGTGTGCGCATCCAGATCCAGGTGTGTGCGTGTGTGTGTTAGTGTGTGCGCGCATCCAGATCCAGGTCTGTGTGTGTGTGCGTGTGTGCGTGCATCCAGATCCAGGTGTGTGTGTGTGTGTGTGTGTGCGTGTGTGTGTGTGTGTGAGTGCACGCATCCAGATCCAGGTGTGTGCGTGTGTGTGTTAGTGTGTGCGCGCATCCAGATCCAGGTCTGTGTGTGTGTGTGTGTGTGTGTGCGTGTGTGTGTGCGTGCATCCAGATCCAGGTGTGTGTGTGTGTGTGTGTGCGCGCGCATCCAGATCCAGCTGTGTCTGCGCATGGATCATCGCGGGTGTTCGTCCCTGCTCCCCCCCCACTGGCAGCCACATCCCTGCACACACATACACACGCACGCACACACACCCCGGACGGGGCTGCCGTGACGCTGCGCCGCTTTGTGTGGGTCGTTGCGGGCGTGCACCCCTGCCCATCTCCCAGCACACACACACACACACACACAGGACGTGGCTGCCGCGATGCTGCGCCGCTTTGTGTGGATCATCGCGGGCGTCCTGATTGGAGGGGAGCACAGGGGGCACGAGAAGGCTCGGCTGCGCAAGGGCATGACGATCGTGGTGGCGACGCCTGGGCGGTTGCAGGTCCGGATCGGGTGTTGAGGGGAGTGGGGAGTGTGTGGGGGGGGAGGGAGCACAGAACACAGGGGTCACGAGAAGGCTCGGTTGCGCAAGGTCTTCTAGGGTAAGTTGGAGGTGTAATGTTTAGGGTTTAGGGTTTAGTGAAAGGGAGTGGGTTGGAAACCCTTGAGCATGACGATGGTGGTGGCGACGCCTGGGCGGTTGCAGGTTTGTATCGAGTGTGGGTGTGTGTGGGGGAGGGGGCAGCACAGGGGTCGCGAGAAGGCTCGGCTGCGCAACCTTGCGCCCTTGGGCGTGACGATGACAATTGCGGCGACGCCTGGGCGGTTGCAGGGAAAGAGGTGATGTCCGTGGGGGGGGAGGCACAGGGGTCGCCAGAAGGCTCGGCTGCGAAAGGGCATGACGGTCGTTGTCGCGACACATTCCGTACCCCACACCCCACACCCCACACCCCACACCCGACACCCTAAAGGACTCAGGGTCTAGGCGCTCCCGTTGTGTTATGCAAACGACGACAACGACCTAAAGGACCACCTTGACCACGCGACCAGCTTCCGCACGGCACGCCCACACCCCGCCACACCCGGCCACACCTGGCCACACACCTAAAAGCATCCCACACAGGCAGCATCCGCACCCCACACCCAAACCCCACGCCTCACCCCACGCCACACCCTGAAGGACCACCTCGACCACACGACCAGCTTCCGCACGGCGCGCCCACACTCGGCCACACCCGGCCACACTCCTAAAAACATCCCACACAAGCAGCTTCCGCTCCCCACGCCCCACAACCCCACGCCATACCCCACACCCCACGCCACACCCTAAAGGACCACCTCGACCACGCGACCAGCTTCCGCACGTCACTCCCACACCCGCCCACACCCGCCCACACCCGGCCACACCCCACATCCCACACCACACCCACACCCCACGCCACACCCTGAAGGACCACCTCGACCACACGACCAGCTTCCGCACGGCCAAACGACCTGCGTTGGCTCGTCCCCACACCTGTCCACACCGGTCCACACCCCACACCTTCCCACACCCCACAGCACCACCTCAACCACGCGACCAGCTTCCGCACAGCTGACCTGCGTTGGCGCAGCCCCACACCAGTCCACACCCCACACCTGTCCACACCTGTCCACACCTTTCTATACCCCACAGGACCACCTCGACCACACGACCTGCTTCTGCACGGCCGATATGCGCTGGATCACCCCCACACCTGTCCACATCCCACACCTTCCCACACCTGTGCACACCTGCCCACACCCCACACCTTCCCACACCTGTCCACACCTGTCCACACCCCACAGGACCACCTCGACCACACGACCAGCTTCCGCACGGCCGACCTGCGCTGGCTCATCCTCGACGAGGCCGACCGCCTGCTTGACCTGGGCTTCCAGGTGCGGCTACTGGGCAGCTACTGGGCAGCTACCCGGCAGGTACTAGGCAGCTACTAGGGCTTAAAAAAAAGGGCGCACATGTGGTGCTCATCCTCGACGAGGCCGACCGCCTGGGCTTCCAAGTGCGGCTACTAGGCAGCTACTGAGCAGCTACTGGGCAGCTACTAGGCAGCCTCTAGGGCTTGAAGAAAAGGGCGCACATGTGGTGCTCATCCTCAACGACCGCCTGCTCGACCTGGGCTTGCCGGTGCGGCTACTAGGCAGGCAGTGGGCAGCTACTAGGCAGCTAGCTGCAAGGCAGCTACTGGGCAGCTACTAGGGTCGAGGCCGATCTTGCGTGGGCTCATCCTAGACGAGGCCGATCCCCTGCTCGCACCTGGGTCTCCCAGGTGCGTGCACTTAACGAGCTGTGTCGACACACACACAAACACACACACACACACACACACACACTGCACTGCACTGCACTGGTGGGAGGGGGGGGGGGCAGATGCACCCACGTGCACACACACACACCAGTGATGTCCTGAGCGCTCACGCAAAGCGTGAAATTAGGGGGGAAACTGCAGGGGCGGATCGCGGGAATTTCGCTCCGAAAAGTGTGAAAATCGGCAATTTCACACTTATCCACTGCGGGGGCAAGTCGGTCTGTTCCCTCCAATGTTGCTGGGGCAAACAGGACATTCTCGGTTTCCTCAAGGACACCACTGACGCACACGCACGCACACAAGCGCACATACACGCACACACAGACTCTCCCCCCTGCTTCCTTTCCTACACACACGCAACCAATTCCGCACCGCAGGACACACACACACACACACACACAAACACACTGGACGTGCACGCACACGCACGCACGCGCACGCACGCACGCACGCGCACGCACGCGCACGCACACACACGCACACACACGCACACACGCACATACACACACACACACACAACCTGAATGGAACTGGGCAGAGGCACCCACGCGCACGCACGCACACACACGCACACACACACGCGCGCACACGCCACCAATTCCGCACCGCAGGACAAGTTGCGCGACATCATCGCGAAGCTCGACGAGCGCAAGTGCGGGATCCCCGCGCGCGCGAGCGCGGGATCGCGCGGCGGCGGCGGCGCCAACGGCGGCGGCAGCGACGACGACGGCAAGTCCGCTGGCTACGACGGTGACGGTGGTTTCGACTTCGACGAGCATGCGGAGGCCGGGGCGGCGTCCGCCGCCGCCGCCGCAGCCGCCGGCAAGGCCAAGGCGCGCGCGCAGCGGTGCACCGCGCTGTACAGCGCGACGCTGCACCAGGTGGGTGTCTCTTGGCTCCTCGGGGTCGTACACACTGTACGACTCCACGGGGTTGTACGCACTATTCCGCCACCAAGAGCTCCTAGCTCCAGTAGCCGCTGCCGTCGCGGCTGCGGGCAAGGTCGAGCCGCGCGCGCAGCGGTGCACCGCGCTGTATAGCGCCACGCTGCACCAGGTGCGATCCAGGCTTCAATTCACGACCCCAAAATCCTGCCAAAACTCGTAAAACCCGAATCCCTTGTAACCCCAATTTGGGTTACCCAAACCCTTGAAGCCCCAACCCCCCAACGGCGGCCTCGGGTCAAGCGGACCCGCGCCGTGCTGCACCAGGTGTGCAATTTCTGCCCCTCGGCGCTACACATTGCCAAGTCTGAATCTGAGTCCTGCTCACCTTTTGACCCCCCCCCCCAGTTTGTCATACGGGGGACTGCGCCGGGGGGCTGGTGTCCTCGCCTTGCTGGCTGTAGCCTTTTCCCGGGCTTTGTGTTTCTAGGGTCTAGGCGCGCTCGTTGTGTTATGCTTTCGACGACATCGACGATCCCCTCTACCCCTCTGGCCCCCTCCCCAGGCGCTCGGCGAGCTCGCACACAGATTGGCAGACTGGCAGACTCACTCACTGACTCACTCGCTCACCCACCCACTCAGCTACTACCCACTTACACACTCACGCGCCCGCGCACTCACTCACACATCTACTCACTGCCCCCCCTCCCCCCCTCCCACACACACACATACACACACACAGGCACTCGGTGACCTCGCGAACGACATGCTGCGGCACGAGGCACGATACTTGACTGAAACTGGCTGTCCCAGGAGTTTTCAAATCCAAATTGCAGGAGTTCCTGACCGTTTCAGGTCAAACCAAATGTAGCATATGAAAGGCCTCATCACCAGCTGTCCGTGGATGTCTTTATAATTTTCAGCAGCCCAGTATTGAGTAGGATCTTGGGGGACAAAGTCGAAAGTGAGCGAATTTGCCCCCTATCCTCCTAAGCCCTAAACTTTCAACGTTAAACCCCATACCCACGCCCCCCTCCCCACACACACAGGCACTCGGCGACCTCGCAAACGACATCCTGCGGGACCCTGTGGCGGTTGGGTTCAAGGTGTCCAAGGCGGCGGACGGCAGCGTGCGCGTGAGCGACGGGCCAGCCGGCGGTGGCGCCAGCGGAGACGCAAACCGCGACGCGACCGCGGCGCGGATGGGCCACCAGCCGCAGCAGTTCTCCATCCCGTCGCAGCTGCGCCAGGCGTTTGTGGAGGTGGCCGCAAAGGTGCGCGTGCGTGTGTGTGTGTGTGTGTGTGTGTGGAGGGCGATGCAGCCAGGGACGCGACTGCCGCGCGGATGGGCCACCAGCCGCAGCAGTTCTCCATCCCGTCGCAGCTGCGCCAGGCGTTTGTGGAGGTGGCCGCAAAGGTGCGCGTGCGTGTGTGTGTGTGTGTGTGTGTGGAGGGCGATGCAGCCAGGGTCGCGACTGCCGCGCGGATGGGCCACCAGCCGCAGCAGTTCTCCATCCCTTCGCAGCTGCGCCAGGCGTTTGTGGAGGTGGCCGCAAAGGTGTGTGTGTGTGTGTGAGTGTGAAGGGTGATGCAGCCAGGGGCGCGACTGTCGCACGGATGGGCCACCAGCCGCAGCAGTTCTCCATCCCGTCGCAGCTGCGCCAGGCGTTTGTGGAGGTGGCCGCAAAGGTGCGCGTGCGAGTGTGTGTGTGCGTGTGTGTGTGTGCGTGTGTGTGTGTGTGGAGGGCGATGCAGCCAGGGACGCGACTGCCGCGCGGATGGGCCACCAACCGCAGCAGTTCTCCATCCCTTCGCAGCTGTGCCAGGCGTTTGTGGAGGTGGCCGCAAAGGTGCGTGTGTGTGTGTGTGTGTGTGTGTGTGTGTGTGTGTGAGTGTGAAGGGTGATGCAGCCAGGGGCGCGACTGTCGCACGGATGGGCCACCAGCCGCAGCAGTTCTCCATCCTTCCGCAGCTGCGCCAGGCGTTTGTGGAGGTGGCCGCAAAGGTGCATGTGTGTGTGGGTGTGCGTGTGTGTGTGTGTGTGTGTCCACATGTGTGTGTGTGTGCGCATGTATGTGTGTGTGTGCGTGCACGTGTGTGTGTGTGTGTGTGTGTGTGTGGTGGGAACTGTAACGTATTTCTCTCTCTATTTGTGTGTGTGTGTGTGTGTGCGTGTGCGTGTATGTGTGCGTGTGCGTTGCTTAGAGGATCAAACTCAAGAGGTGGCCGCAAGGTGCGAGCCGTGATGTCACACCCCTCCACGTGACAAGATTATGGACCCTCATCAGGCCCGTACCCTAGACGCTGTCCCTCAACCAATGTGAAAATTTCTTGGGTATCTATAGACTGCGCTATCCCTTGTAAAAAACTAGAGCGGGGGCAAAAACAAACTGGGGGCTATCCTTTGTGGGCCCGCTATCCCCCTGGCTATCCCCGGGGGGCGCTATCCTTTTGTTACGGTGTATGCCCGCGCGCGTTGACGAGTCGCGGTGGGAAGGCGGTGCGTCGTAGGCTGAGAACAAGTTTGGAGCTCTGCGGGCCCAATTTCTGGCTTGCGCGTGCCTTCGCCCGTCGTCTTCTCACGCCCTGGCAGCGGGTGAAACGTGTGCCTGTTTCTGGGGGGCGCTGGTGCATCGCCCTGGTGCTCACCGGGCTCGTGCTCGCCGGGCTTCTGCGCCACAAATCTCTCAGCCTGGATTCTGAACTGTCATCAGGCCCGTGTCCCAAACACCTAAACCCTAAACCCTAAACCCTTCATCCTTAAGGGTTTAGGGTTTAGAAACCCAACCCCCTAAACCCTAAACCCTCATCCACTGCTGCAAACTTGCGCGTGTGTAGGACCGCCTCGTCGCGCTCGCCGGGCTCCTGCGCCAGCGCCTGCTGCGTAAGAGCCCGCTGCTGCTGCTGCTGCTGCTGCTGGCCGGGGCCGCCACCACACGGAAAGCCCAGATTCTCACCCCTGCACAAACCCGTGCCCCATACCCTACCAAACCTCAACGTGTGCAAACTTGTGTGCGTAGGACCGCCTTGTCGCGCTCGCCGGGCTCCTGCGCCAGCGCCTGCTGCGTAAGAGCCCGCTGCTGCTGCTGGCCGGGGCCCCCGCCGGGCCAGCCGGCTCCGTCGGGGCGGGGGCGGACGACGGCGACGGCGCCGGGGCGGCGGCGGCCGGAGGGAAGAAGAACAAGTTCAAGGCGGGCAAGGCGGGCGACGCGGGGGCGGCGGCGGGGGCGGCGGCAGCAGCAGCAGCAGCAGGGACAGCGGCACCCGGGGCAGCAGGTGGGTGCGTTTTGCAGTTGGACGTTAAGAGAACCGTGGATATGAATCTACGGTCGAGTGTACACACTGGGCCGTTTTAGAAGAGGGGAGATCCGTAGATATGTATCTAGTGGACTCACTGGGCCATTTGAGAAGAGGGGAGAACCGTAGATATGTATCTAGTGGACTCACTGGGCCATTTGAGAAGAGGGGAACGGGGGGCGCAGACGGCGGCGACGCGGGGGCGGCGGCGGGAGCGGCAGGGGCGGCAGGGGCAGCAGGGGCAGCACGCGGAACATCAGGTGGGTGTGTTTTGCAGTTGGAGGTTTAGATTTCTGCTGTTTCAAGATGTGCCTTTATTATGAGAGGTGCGCGGCGTCCGGCGGCGACGCGGGGGGGGGGCGTCGGGAGCACCAGCAGGAGGGGCAGCGGTGGCAGGGGCAGCAGGTGGGTGTGTCATTACATGTACCGCGCGTACGCACACGCTCACACACAGTGCGGGAGATCGTCATGTGTGTGTCTTCACACACCCACACCACCCACACACACACACACACACCAACAAACACACACACGCACACACAACACCAACACACACGCACACACAACACCAACACACGCAGTGCGGAAGATTGTCGTGTTCGTGTCGGCGTGCACACACACACACAAACACACACACACACACACACGCACAAAAAAAAAAAAAAAAACGCACGCGCACACGCAGTGCGGAAGATTTTCGTGTTTGTGTCGCCGTGTGCACACACACACACACACACACACACACACACACACAAACACACACACACACGCACACGCAGTGCGGAAGATTGTCGTGTTTGTGTCGTCGTGTGCGGGCGTCCATCTGCTGCACCAGCTGCTGGGCGGCTTCTGGGAGGCAGCGACAGGTGGGTGTGTGGGGTGGGGGTGGGTGTCACACTTGCTGTGCCAGCTGCTGGGCAGCTTCTGGGAGGCAGCGACAGGTGCGCATTTCAAATTTGATTCAGACTGTTTTTTTGCTTTCAGCACGCACACACACACACACACACACACCAGTGGTGTCATTGGCGCCCCCTCAGCCCCCGCAGCCTCCGCTGCGGGGGCAAACCAGGAAATGTGGGGGGAAACTGCGGGGGCGAATCGCGAAAATTTCGCTCCGAGAAGTGTGAAATTCGACGATTTCCACACTTTTCGCGGGAAAAACGCCTCCTGCGGGGGCAATTCGGCATGCTCCCTCCATTGTTGCGGGGGCAAACAGCAAATTCTGGATTCGGATTCCTTAATGACACCACTGACACACACTGCACACAAACGCACCACGCTCACTCACTCGACCAATCAATCAATCAATCAACCAAATTTCTCTGACACACACACACACATACACACACACACACGCATACGCACAGACACCCCCCTTATCTCGGTCTCCTTTCATCAAGCTGCATGGCGATCAGCAATCCCCCTTCCCCCCCCCCCTTGTCACACATGCTCACCGGCTCACTGAATCACTCTCTCTCACTCTCTCACTGTTGAACTTGCTCTCCACTCTCCAGCTCTCACTCTCACTCTCTAACTCATTCTCTCACTCTCACACTCTCACTCGCTCACTCGCGCACTCGAGCACTCGCTCACTCGCTCACTCGCTCACTCGCTCACTCGCTCGCTCTCTCACTCGCTCTCTCTCTCACTCACCCTCTAACCCCCCCCCCTCCCTTCCCTTCCACTCACCTCCCACACACAGGCACCCTCCCTGCCTATCTTGTCCCCCTCGTCAAGCTACACGCTGCATGACGGAGCCATGCCACCTCTCTCCCCCCCCCTTACCCCCCCCCCCACAGACGCACAAACACGCACACACGCACGTACGCACACACACAGGCCCACCCCCCTGCTCTCAATTCCCCTCCTCAAGCTTCACGGCGACATGCCGCAGACAGAGCGCACAGTCACACACACACACACACACACACACCTGCGCCCCCTCTCAAACGCGCTCGCACAAGCACACACCACACACTCCCTCACTCTCTCACTCTCGCTGTTTCACTCTCCCACTCTCAATCTCACTTCCCCCCCACCACACACACACACACACAGGCGCCCCCTGCTCTCAGTCCCCCTCCTCAAGCTTCATGGCGGCATGCCGCAGACGCAGCGCACTGCCGCATTCCCCAGGTTCATCGCGCACACACACACACACACACGGTCACGGTCACACACACACACACACACACACACACACACACACGCAATCACGCACGCACACAGGCGCCCCCCTGCTTTTAGTCCCCCTCCGCAAGCTCCACGGAGACATGCCGCAGACGCAGCGCACCGCCGCATTCCTCAGATCCAACGCTCACACGCACACACACACACACACGCTCACACGCACGCATGCACACACACACACACAAACACGCACACAGGCGCCCCCCTGCTCTCATTCCCCCTCCTCAAGCTGCACGGAGACATGCCGCAGACAGAGCGCACCGCAGCATTCCTCAGATCCAACGCTCACACACACACACACACACACACACGCTCACACACACACACACACACACACGCTCACACGCACGCATGCACACACACACACACAAACACAAACACGCACACAGGCGCCCCCCTGCTCTCAGTCTCCCTCCTCAAGCTGCACGGAGACATGCCGCAGACGGAGCGCACCGCAGCATTCCTCAGATCCAACGCTCACACGCACACACACACACACACACGCTCACACACACACTCACACACACACACACACGCTCACACGCACGCATGCACACACACACACACACACACACAAACACGCACACAGGCGCCCCCCTGCTCTCAGTCCCCCTTCTCAAGCTGCACGGAGACATGCCGCAGACGGAGCGCACCGCAGCATTCCTCAGGTTCAACGCGAGGGGCGCGTCGGCGGTGCTCGTGTGCACAGATGTTGCGGCGCGAGGGCTCGACTTCCCTGACGTGAGTTTGAGGCCTTGAAATTCCCTAAGGGGGGCCAGCATACAGCCCTGAATTAGTTGCCCAAGCGTGTGTGCTTGTGTGCACCAGTTTTCATAAGGGAGCCTGATGGGAGACAGTTACGGCTCACAGTAAGCGGCCCAAGCGTGTGTACTCGTGTGCACAGACGTCGCCGCGCGAGGGCTCGACTTCCCAGACGTGAGTCAAGGGCCTTGTAAATCCTAAAGGCTCCCTTTAAATCATAAACGCTCCCTTTTAAATCCTACTACAGGCTCCCAGGCTTAGGCTCCCAGTGCGTGCTCGCGTGCACAGACGTCGCAGCGCGAGGGCTCGACTTCCCGGACGTGAGCCCTGGGGATTTGGAAGGTGGAAACTTTAGGGTTTAGGGTTTTTAGGGTTTGGGGGTTTAAGGTTTAGGGTTTGTAGGGTTTAGGCCCTGGGGATTTGGAAGGGGGACACTTACAGATTGGGTCGTCTATCATCAAACAATGTCGACTGCAACTCACGATATGGAGACCCCAAGCATGTGCTCAAACGTCGCGGCAGGGGGGGCTCGACACCCCATGGACATAAGCTGTGGGGATTGATGAGGAGCCCTGATGGCAGCCCTGGAGGGCACCTGAAGGGAACCCTGAAGGGAATCTAGTCTCACGCCCCAAGCGTGTGTGCTTGTGTGCACAGACATCGCGACGCGCGGGCTCGACTTCCCGGACGTCAGTTCAAGGCCTTAAATCCTCAAGGGGAGCCAGCCTTGGGCCCTGAATTCGTAGCCCAGCTGTGTGTGCTCGTGTGCACTGACGGCACGGCACGAGGGCTCGATTGTTCAGATTTGAGTTCTGGGGATTGGGAAGCCGGCAGAAGGGGGGAAGAGGAGGGAAGAGGAGGGAAGAGGAGGGAAGAGGAGGAGGGAAGAGGAGGGAAGAGGAGGGAAGAGGGGGGAAGAGGAGGGAGGAGGGAGGAGGAGGGAGGAAGAGGCAGAGGATATAACAAGTCGGAGTGTTTGTGCACACTGTGGCAGTCGCAGCGCCAGGGCTCGACTTCCCGGACGTGGGTTTCTTAGCCCTAAAGTTCGATGGGTTTCTTTGGAGTTTCCATGGTTTTCTCATCTTAAAGGGAGCCAGCAGAAGGCCCTGAATGAGTAGCCCAGGCGTGTGTTCACTGGCATTAATATTGCGGCATGCGGGCTCGAATTCCCAGACGCGGGGAAAGGCAGCGCCGGATGACAGAAACTGAACTGCATTCCGGCACTCCATGCAAGCCCTAGACCCTGACCCTCCCCCCTCCCCCTTGCCCCCCACCACCACCCCCACCCACCCACCACCACCCCTCCTCCAGGTCTCCTGCATCGTGCAATACGACGTGCCCGGCGTGCACCGCGCGAAGCGCACCCCCCTCACCCCCTCACCACCACCCCCTTGTCGTGGTATGTCCCCCAACCTTCTTCAGGTCTCCTGCATCGTGCAGTACGACGTGCCCGGCGCGCCAGACGAGTACGTGCACCGCGTGGGGCTACCACCAACAATCGTCGTCACACCCTGTGGTTTGTCTCCCCTCACCCCCTACGCCCCTATTGCGACATGTTAAACTAAATCCACACCTCCCCAGGTCTCCTGCATCGTGCAATACGACGTGCCCGGCGCGCCAGAGGAGTATGTGCACCGCGTTGGGCGTACCGCGCGCATGGGGCACGGAGGCGAGGCGCTGCTGCTGCTCATGCCGCACGAGCGGCCGTATGTCGACCTGCTCGCGACGCGCGGGATCGCGCTCAGGTGCGCGCGCATGTGTCTGTTGTAGTCTCTCTATCAGTGGGCACGTGCGTGCGTGCGTGTTTGGGGTGCTGCACACACACGCATGGGCACGGAGGTGAGGCGCTGCTGCTGTTCATGCCGCACGAGCGGCCGTATGTCAACATGCTCGCGACACGCGCGCGGACACGCGCTGAGGTGCGCGCGTGTGTTTGGGGGGCTGCAGACACACACACACACACACACACACACATGCACACACACACACATACACACACACACACACAACACACGCACGCACGCACACACACACACACACACACACATGTACACTCACATTGACACCTCGACTCTGTGCACACTCACTACCGAGCGACCCTGCCCCCAGCTTTCAAGTGGCACATGCACAATCCCTCTCTCTTCACCGATCAGCAACCGATGACCAAGCGATGACACATGGCACACATGGCACATTCACAATCACACAATCACACATGGCACATGCACACATGGCACACATGGCACATGCACAATCCCTCTCTCTTCACCGATCAGCAACCGATGACCAAGCGGCCGCTGCCGCCCCCGCCAGCGTCGCAGCTGCGGCACACGAGCACGCTCCTTCTCCCACGCTCTATCTCTCACATACACATGTATCATTAACACACTGCGTGCGCCCTATGTCGCTTCGCAGCGAGGAGGCCCTCCCTCAGGCGCTCAAGTGGCTGCCGCCCCCGCCGGCGTCGCAGCTGCGGCACATGAGCAAGGCGGACGCGCGCGACGGGGGCGCGTCTGGCGGCATGGCTGTCGCGTGCGCGCTGCAGAGAGCGATGATGAATGTGGGTGTGGGGGGCGTGTTGCGTCACGTGCTGAAAAGAGCGCTTTGCAGCTTTGTGCAAATGGGCTCAAGCGTGCACACACGCAGCACGCGCACTCAAACGCACATGCAGCACACACAGCACGCACACGCAGCGTACACAGCACGCACACGCACGCACACGCCCACACACGAACGCGCCATCACGCCTGCCCCGCGCCCACGCACGCACGCACGCATGCGCGCGCGCCCTCACGCCTAGCCCTGCCGCTGTGGTAGGGGTCCTGGGGGTGCGCCCACGCTCTTTGCAGAGTGGGGGCTCCCTACCACCAACAGCCAGGCATCTCAGTAAGGTGCTCGGGCCCTACGCGCCGAGCGCGGTCTTATACGCCTCTAGAGGTGTCCCTGACTGCAACATTCATCGTCATCAGCCCCGCGCCCACCCTTTTGCGCGCAGGCGGTCGCAAGCGACTCGGTGGTCAACCAGCTCGCATGCGACGCGTTCCGCGCCTTCACGCGCGCGTACGCGACGCACCCCAAGGACGTCAAGCGCATCTTCAACGTGCGCGCGCTGCACCTCGGCCACATCGCGTTTGCGTTTGGGCTCAAGGACACGCCGACGATGGTCGGCACGGCCGGGTCGTCCGCCGAGCGCAAGCGCAAGAAGTACGAGGCGTCGGTGCAGTCGACGCGCGCGAACAAGAAGGCGCTCTACTCTGCGGCCGGGCAGCTGCAGGGCAACGCAGCCGTGCAGGCGCTCAAGCCGAAGAAGGCCGTCCCCCCGCCCGGAGAGTGGTCGGACTGAGCCATTGGGGAGAGACGTCGGCGCTTGCGTTGAGTACTGCGGTCGTGGAGTGATTCAGGGATCATTTAATCGTGTTGTGAGAACAAGCGGGAGTCTGCTGGAGGTGAGCGGCTGTGCGAAGCGGATCAGAACCGCGACCGTGGCTGCTTTTGCCTCCCGCCCCCGCTCCCCAGATGGATGTTGCTGTGTGGCCCCCCTGGCTCCCCCTGCCCCCCCCCCCTCTGGATAGCTCCCTTTCTGTTGCTCGGGGGCGGAAGCGGGGGAGTCGCATGCACATGTGTGCCAGTGGGTGTAACAGCCACGCACATGTCAAGTAAGGAGTTAGCACATAGGGTGCTTATGTCAAAACAGCGCGCGGTTTGACATCTCGAGATCCGACGCTTTTGGAGCGGGAACTCACACCCAGCTCTCCGACAGATGAAGGCCCAGTGGCTAGGCTTTCAAATTTGGTTTCGGTGCCGCGCTATGCCAGTCACAGCAGGGCCGCCCGCCGCCGAGGCGCAACTGCCGCTGCCGCTGCATCCTCGAGGCCGAGCTCGGCCCTGGCGCGTCTGCCGCACGCCGCTGAGCGCAGTGTACGTGTGGGTGTACGAGTGGGAGGGGAACCAGGGCGCGCGCGTGCGCACGCCGCGCCGCTGGGCGCCATCCCAGCACCATCTCTGCCACTCTCACTCTCTCTGCCTCTCTCACACACACACACACACACACACACAGCACCCCACACTGCCCGCACCGTAAAGCAGCCATGGATCTCCCACTCTGCATACTGGTTGCCGTTGACCGACCAGCTGGTCTGCAGAGGAGGGACGGCGCCGGCTGCACACTGCTGGATCCGCAGCAATGCTGCCTCTGGATGGGTGACTGCTGGGTGCCTAGTGATCAGGATCAAGCATCTCGCGATGATGGCGTGTTACATCCACTGCTTTGCTCTGTCCCGCTTGGACTGTGGTGAAGTGGTTCTGCCCGCAAACAATGATGCTCCTTACACCATTGTCATGATCCCCTACCGCAGCCCCTTATAGTGTTACCCCAGGGTTACACTCTACACCCACAGTGTAATGGCTTTGTTACAAGGCAATACAAATTTGCGCAAATTTGTATTGCCTTGTAACAAAGCCATTACACTGTGGGTGTAGAGTGTAACCCCGGGGTAACACTACAGGGGGCTGTGGTAGGGATCATCATCAGCATCAGCATCAGTGTGCACAGCATCCCGACCCTCCAGCCAGCAGTCAGCCTCGAGCTTCTTGGTACCTCGATTACTCAGAACAACGAGAGGAACATGGCAACCAGTTGCACGATCCCCGCGATGATCAGGATCCCATGGAGGTGGCGAACCACGACAGCCCAACCCCAGCCCCCATGGCCGCAACACCCAAGACGTCACCACGCTGTCGTACTCTGGGGGGGGGGGGGGCGAGGTCAGTGCTCAGCTGCAGTTGTGGCATCAAAATCACGGCCACACAAGTTCATCTTGAACATGGGCAGTGCTGTCTCGACATGCTGGCACATTAAACGTGACCCAGAGATCCATCTACAGATGCGCCTACGCGCGAAACCCCGCGCCCGCGCTCGCCCGCCGTCCCCGCCACCAGCAAGGATCAGGTGCTTGTGTGTGCGCCTCACCGGGCGGGCTCCCGCCATCGCAACCTTGAACTTTGTGTCGGCTACTCGCTGCGCCTGCTCCACCTGATCCTGCGTGTGTGCCCGCTTGTGCTGCAGTACTGCAGCTGCGCCTCGAGGAGCTGCGCTGAGGTCGTTGTGAGGCCAAACTTTGCCGACCTGTGATGCGACTCAGTCACCTTCCAAAGGCGCAGCGCAGCCTGCTCCAGCTGTGCCGTCTCCAGCTCATGCAGCGCCACGCTCGGCCGCAGCGCCTCGATGGCCGGCGTAGAGGCTGCACGGGTGTGTGCAGGGAGCGCAAATCCAGTCTCAACTGACAGTTTTGGGATGGTGGGGTCTCTGGATTTTTCAACGAGAGGGTTTTACAGTCACAGGCCGGCGGTCACAATCAATTCCAGAGTTCCAGCAGGATCAATCAAAGCAGGAGCCCTGACAAACGTCACAAGGGGGGGGGGGGCCATAGCAGCGCCACCCACACGGCGGCGTGCACCAAGCAAGCACACTCAGCCCTGAATAATAAATTAATTTAACTTCTGTCAGCTTCCCGCCCTTGGAGCAGTGACTTCAGATTTTTCATTGATTTAATTAATTTTCTGGAGCCAGTTGAGTGAAAATCCGGCTCCAAATGCTGAAAACAAAAAAAAACTGCCTCCACTTGGAGCCGCCAGACACTCGTCATTATTTAACTGATTGTCACTTCAGCGCGGCCCCATCAATTGCGTGCGTGTATGTCTTACCAGTCGCCGGGAGGCCCGCTGCTGGCGCCCCCTTCCCTCCTCCGCCATCCACCGCGCCTCGCCTCGCCCCCATCTGCATCTGCGCCACCTTCTCCTGCTCGACCACCGTATGCCTCGCTTCAACCATCAGAAGGTGCTCCTCCTGCTGCGCCGCCTCTAGCAGCGCGATCCTCTCCCGCAGCGTTTTGCGCTCGATGGCCGAGACGTTCGTCCTGTAGAAAGATGAGGGCTGGAGCACCTCCAGGCGTTCCTCCTGCATCCACAGCGGCTGCATCATGATGTTGAGACAACTATAGAAATGTCGACGACCACATAGATTCACACACATTTATAAATGTCACACATAAATGTCACACAAAGTTCACACTCAGGTCAAGGCTACAGTCAACTCAATTCAACTAGTTCATGGATTGTGGACGCCGCCAGTAGTTGGCCAACTACTGGCTTATGGGCGTGTGGGCCTGTTGCGCTCTTTCTCCACCACCGTCTGCATCTGCCAGCCGAGCCGGGTCCCGGGCAACACGCGACCTACATCAAGCCTCGGTGTACGCTTTAAGGGATGGAATCTCTTTCAATTGCTACATCATGTGTGAGCAAAACTGTTCTTCTCTGCCATGTGCAGCGGCGCTTGTTTGTGACGCCCCCCTGCCGCCGCCGCTCGCCTTGCACCAAGGACTTGTTTGGCGTCTTGGGCCTGGGCCCGACGCTGCTGCCGCTGCCACTAAAAGGAGCCAACATACAGCCCTGTATTAGTTGCCCAAGCGTGTGTGTTTGCGTGCGTAACAATGTTAATCATAAGGGGGTCAGCTTGGGGCCAGCTACGGCTAATCATTCATGGCTCAAGCGTGTGCGCTCGTGTGCACAGACGTCAGGGAAAGAGGACTCAACTCCCCGGACGTGAGGTTGAGGCCTTTATATTCCCATAGGGAGCCAGCTACATAGGGGCTCGATTAACGGAGGCGCGTTCTCGTCGCCGAGCCCTGGACCCAGCAATGCGGCGCTGCTGGTGACGAGGATCTCCGTGCCGCTGACGAGCGGGGTAAAATACGACTGGCCCGGCTCCTGCTAGACTGCCCCTCGGTGGATCACTTCAGGAGCGGCTTGACCGGCGCTGCCATGGCTTGGCGAGTAGCCGCGGCACTGCCGCGGCCCGTGCTGGGAGACGGCCCTTATCCTCCCCCCATGCAGGACGCCATGCGGCACCGATCTCGACGAGTTGATCGACGAGCGGAGGAGCTGGCGCCCGTCAATGCATGCTGGACATTGGTCAAGATGGCTGCCCGTGGAGGCGGGCTACCATCACGGCTTCAGCGGTGGCGACAGCCGAGGCAACACAGAGTAAATCCGCTTCACCAATCGCAGCGTTCGTCACCGCGCTCATCCTCGGGGGCGCTCGTCTGCCGGTGACTGGCGTTGGAAGGTCTTCAGGCAGCCTCCATGACAACTCTGTCGTCCATGCACCCCTGGAGGGTGGGACCTGGCCATGCATGAGGCATGGGGCGCCGGCTGAGCCCCATGCAAACGAGAGCTGGACAGCCATGCACTGCCAGGCGGGGACCGTTCCAGTCAGCGCCAGTCGGCTCTGCCGGCTTGACTGGCCACAAGGCCACTACTGTGACCCTGAGGAAGGTCCTCTCCTATATGCTCCTTTCTAGACATGTCTCTCAGAGACCGCTGTTTGGGTTAGTCTAGCCGGCGGGAGCGGTAGTCTATCGGCCGGGAGCCGGCGGTACTCTAGTGCTCAAGTGTGCTGGAGAATCGGCGGGTGTCTCTAGTAGAAGAGTAGCCTGCTTAGCTGGAAACCCCGTGTTACTGTTACTGTTACTGAGCCAGCTACGGCCCTGAATTAGTAGCCCAATCGTATGTGATCGCGTGCACAAGAGTACGTTAAAAAGGAAGCCAGCTAAAGGGAGCCAGCCAGTGCCACAAACGGGCGCTACAGCTCCGAGGAGGACAGAGCGAGGGCGTACGACTGGGCAGCTGTCAAGATGCATGGCCCGGGCTACACTAAGCGCAACTTCTCGGACGAGGTCATCAGCGAGCCGCCTGCGGCACGGGGACGCAAGCGCTTAACCTCAAGCTCCCTTTCCCTGTGATGCCCATGCCCTCGGGCTGGCTGGCCTTGTATGCAGGCGGGCGCGGCGGCTGCTTAGACCCATATTCTCTCCTGCTGCGTGCTGGCTCCACCAGAAGCTAATTGTGACGCAGCGGATGTGTCCAGGATGTGTTGTCGTTGGATTTTACTGTCGTATGACACTGTAATAATGCTCACTGAGACATATGCGGGACCGCTGCCTGAACTTCACAGCACATAAATCTTCATTAGAAGAGGGGAGCTTCTGTTGTCACCCACGTCGTGCCACAACAGCAGGACTGGGTACCCCTTTGCAAACACGCTCCTCGCAAACACGGTCACCAAAACGGATTCTCATATGCTGTGCGCTTCTGCAGAAGCTTCTGCATCACCCCCACCTTTCAATGTCTGGGTATCTTATTTGCAGCAACCAACAACAATGTAACACTACTCTCTCAAAACAACAATGCGCACATTTGTCTCCTTCCAGGGTTGCTGCAGCCGCCGCGGACGGCGTCAGCCTGCCCGTCTGCCTGGCTATGAATCTCGTGCGCTTTGTGCACGACGTCTCTGGCCGGGATAGGCCGGCTGGTGGCGGGGTCGTGTCCGCGTCGTTCCTCAACGCCAAGCCTGCCGTCGGGGGCATTGGTGTGGAGCCGCGCCGGGGCGGCGTGCTACGTGTGCTCTTTACCGTGGCGTCTGACGCTGTGGCCGACACCGTCGTGCGCTCCCGCCGCAACCTGCGCGACGTGGACCCGTCGGCTGCTGTCTTCGACGTCCTCAGTGACCGCGAGGAGGCGCAGCACCGGGCGCTATGGCCCGCTTTCCTCGCCGCCAAGGCTGCGGGGAAGCGGGCGCAGTTCCACCGCGCGCGCCTCGTCGTTGACGGCGAGCGGGTGCCTGCACCTGCTTGCTAGATGGCATTCCCTCTGGGGGTGTTTTTGAAGGGGAGGTGGCGCCACACGCGTGCGGTGGCGGGTGCGGTGTGGTCGCTGAGTAGAGTGCTGCGGCGGGTGTGCTACTAGCCCCGCTTCCGGTGGTCTGGGGGAGGGCTTTTTGGTCCCTTCATGGTTTTATACCTTGGGTCCGCCCTCTGGCCATTTGAGGGGCTGGGTGTGCAGCCTGCACAGTGGTGCTGCTTGCTTGGCGCCCGCCACCAAGTGTGGATGGCGTTACCGTGGGCTACTTGTAGCTTGACCTTTTGTGGGCCTTGAGCCTTGTTTCTCTAAGTCCCACTGGAGCTTTGGAACCGTACGTGTGACCGCCAGAAGTGGATTGTAAAACTCTCATCATCATCATCATCTTCCTGCAGGATTTGGGCAGGGTGTGGAAACGGTGTGGGCAGGGTTTTGGCAGGGGGCCAACCGAACAGAGCCCCAACAAAGCATCTGGCTGCGACCCAGCGCATCGCCACATTCAATTGCGATGACGTACTCTCTCTACAAGATGATCACCATTCCTGAGGCGCAGGCGATCGTGCTAGCCCACTCGCTGACGATGCCGCCCGAAGTGGTGCCGCTGTCACAGGCGCTAGGACGGACACTGGCTGCGCCAGTGACCGCACCCGACAACCTTCCGCCCTTTCCTGCCTCAATCAAGGTGCTGCGCACGCATGGGGGCCATGCGTGCGCGCATGCACATGCATGGCGTGCTAGCTCCCCCCCTCTACCACCCGCCACACACACGCGCACACCACCGTTGCCGTTGGCCTCAACTATAGGACGGGTACGCCGTCGTGGCAGCAGACGGCCCCGGCGAGTACGAGGTGGTTGGCGAGAGCCGGGCGGGCGCGATCGACGAGCTGGCTGGCATGGGGCCTGGCAAGGTCGCCTACATCACGACGGGTGCGGCGATGTGCATGCCTCTCCCCTTGGCACGCACACGTGGGCGCATGCGTGCTCTCTCCCGCTAGCCTGCCCTGCACACACACTCGGGGCTGCTGCCACCTGCTGCACAGTGCTGCGCTGTGTGCGTGTGTTGTGGCTGTGTGTGTGTGTGTGTGCGTGTGCATGAGCTTGTGTGCAGGCATGCAGGCGGATTGCCCGCAAGCGCAAGTGTGTGGCACAAACGTGTTGCACCATGCCAGCAGCAGGAGAGGCAGGCAGCAGGAGGCAGGCAGGCAGGATTGGCAGGCAGGAAGCAGGAGAGACAGGCAGACAGCAGGGAGGCAGGCAGGCAGCAGGAGAGGCAGGCAGCAGGCGACGTAGCAGGAGGCAGGCAGGCAGCAGGAGGCAGGCAGGCAAGAGAGGCAGGCAGACAGGCAGGCAGACAGGCAGCATGAGGCAGGCAGCAGGAAAGAGTCAGAAACCAGTCAGCCTGTCGGCCCATGTGACCCAGTGATTTCCTTTCGGCTCTCCACAGCCATTTGGCTGCATTCTGGGGTATACTATGACCTTGAACACAGCTCACTCCATCCAGCGGATTGTTATTCTGACAAGCCCGCCAGACAGTGCTTGTCAAAAGCTTCCAAATTACCTATATAGGAGGACTATGAGGACAAACGGGCAGAACGGGAGGTCAGCGGTCTACGCGGTCAAAGCAAAATCCGGCTGTGGAACAATTGATTCAAAATCCTGAACAGAGAATCGCTGATGTGACTGCAAACAATGCCACCCGCAGGCGCACCCGTGCCGCCCGGCGCCGACGCAGTCGTCCAAGTGGAGGACACCAGCAAAGTGAGTGCAATGAGCGGACCACACGTGGTCAATTGTACAGTCTGTCGGACGCCAGTTGAAACAGCTCCTGGTTGATTCGACCGGATATCAACAGCGTTCAACAGCATTCAACTGCGGCTTCGGCAGTCGACGAAAGGACCGACGTTTATGGCAATAGACTCGTGCTTGCGCACCCTAGGAAAGAGGCTGCCGACAGCTGTCAAAATTAGACCCGCAGCTGCCGTCTGCGATCACGATTGTTGTGCATGCGGTGCGCGTCTCAAAGCATGCGACTAGGGCGTCGGCCATGTCATGCCAGAATAGGTATTTCCTAGCCGATCGAATTCCGATGAGGAGGCCCCGCCAAGGGCGGTTTGCCGATGAGGAGTGAGGGGGAATTCGGAAAAGCCGGAGAATAGGCGGAGGCTGCGCCCAGGCTGCGCCCCCGGAAAAAATATGTCAGCCTGGAGAGTGCGGGGAGCTCTGCCAGAAACCCGGAGACTCCTGAGGGCCCTCTCCAGGAAAATTGACAGCCTGGCAGCCCCCAAGAAAACCCCTGTGCTAGAACCACGCCTTGCCCCTTCTTTGGCGAGCGCGCCACGCCCTGACCCTTCTGTCATCAGCTCACCATGCTCTGCCCCTTCCTTCATGAGCTCACCATGCCCTGCCCCTTTCTTCATCAGGTCACCATGCCTGCGGGTGTTGAGCTCACCATGCCTGTGGGTGGGCAGTGCACTATGCCTGCCCCGTTGCCCCCTTATGTACGCACCCACCGACTACCTCAAGGATGAGGAGCAAAACACACACGCACACACACACACACGCACGCACACACGCACACACGCACACACACTCACGCACACACGCGCCAGCATCCACCAAATGCATCTGCCGCCCCGCCCCAAAACAGAAAAAAACGCAGGTGGAAGGTGACGGCCCCCGCCGCGTTCGAATCAATGTGGGCGCAAGCGGACCTACCCAGGACATCCGCCCAATCGGCACACACACACACACACACACACACACACACACCAAGGTAGAGGGTGACGACCCCCGCCGCGTTCGCATCAACGTGTGCGCGAGCGGACCTGGCTAGGACATCCGCCCAATCGGCACACACAAACACACACACACACCAAGGTGGAGGGTGACGGCCCCCGCCGCGTGCGAATCAACGTGGGCGCGAGCGGACCTGGCCAGGACATCCGCCCAATCGGAAGCGACATCATGATCGGACAGACGGTGCTGGAGGCGGGAGAGGTTGTGGGAGTCGCAGAGGTAGGGTCTCTGATGATGATGATGATGATGGCGGATTTTGCAGTCGTGTGTGACGCACCCACAGGCAGCGTATTCGACCCCTCGGCGTATAGCACCCGAGCGCTACAGACGGGAGGCTGGCTACTAGTGGTTGGGGGCTAGTGGGTCGGGGCTGGACCTAGACAGGGCACTCGTCCCCCAGATCTGACTCCTCCCCGTGGGGGCACGGCCGGGGTTCTCTCGTCTTTTGGGGGGGCGCTCTGCTCTGCTGTGGGTGGGCTCGGATCTGCTACGTTGTGGGCTCTGATATGTTCACACACACAAGGGCCGAGACCGGTGCTGGAGGCGGGCGAGGTCGTGGGCGTGGCAGAGGTGTGGGGGGTCCCCTAAGTGTGAGGTTCGTAGGTGTAAGCTCTCATGAATTGAGCTATCATGATGTGAGCTATCATGATGTGTTCACATACCTACACACGCGCAGACGGTGCTGGTCGCCTAAACCCTTAACCCTACCAGACGCCCAAGACCTACACGTATACCGTCCATATTGTTTGCCTTCGTGGGGGGTCGAAACTACAGTTGTTTTGATGCGATTTCGGGGGTCGTTTTTCGTCGCTTTTTTTCCGTTTTGACGCCCAAAATCGCGATTTTCGACGATTTATATTAGTTGCTCAGCTTCGCGGGGGGGGGGGGGGGGGGGCAGAAACGATACTTATTCGCAAAGGCAAACCGCACGGACGGTAACATCGAAGCATTTCTCCCGCCCACGCGCACAGGTCGGCATCCTCGCGACTGTTGGCGCGTCGCAGGTGTCTGTCGTGGGAGTGCCGCACGTGGCGGTGCTGTCCACTGGAGACGAGGTCGTCGACCCTGCGACTGGCGTTCCGCTAGGTGCGATCGGGGTGCAATCGGGGTGCGTCCCCAGGCATACACACATACACACACACACACACTTGCACACACGCACGCACACACACACGCACACACACACACACACACACGCGCGCGCACGTCTGCAGCGCCCGGCCAGATCCGCGACGCCAACCGAGCAATGATGCTGGCAGCTGTAGCCAGCACGTCGGCAGGCACACACACACACGCACACGCACGCACACACACACATGCACAAACGCGCGCACACACACACACGTCTGCAGCGCCCGGCCAGATCCGCGACGCCAATAGAGCCATGCTGCTGGCAGCCGTTGCCAAGGCTGGGGCACGAGTGACTGACCTTGGGATCGCACGAGACACGGAGGGCCACCTGCAGGGGTGCTTTGAGAGGGCGCTGGCGCTGCGCGTCGACGTGCTCATCACCTCAGGCGGGTGCTGCGTGTGTGGGTGTGGGTGTGGGTGTGGGTGTGCGACATGGATGGCCACCTGCAGGGGTGCTTTGAGAGGGCGCTGGCGCTGCGCGTCAACGTGCTCATCACCTCAGGCGGGGCTGCGTGTGTGGGTGTGGGTGTGGGTGTGGGTGTGCGACATGGATGGCCACCTGCAAGGGTGCTTTGAGAGGGCACTGGCGCTGCGCGTCGACGTGCTCATCACCTCAGGTGGGCGGTGCGTGTGTGTGTTTGTGTGTGTGTGTGTGTGTGTGTGTGTGTGTGTGTTTGTGTGTGTGTGTGTGTGTGTGTGCAGCGGTAGTCTATCGGCCGGGAGCCGGCGGTACTCTAGTACTTCAGTGTGCTGAAGTATCGGCGGGTGTCTCTAGTAGAAGAGTAGCCTGCTTAGCTGGAAACCCCGTGTTACTTGTGTGTGTGTGTGTGTGTCACAGAGGGCCACCTGCAGGGTTGCTTTGAGAGGGCTCTGGCGCTGCGCGTCGACGTGCTCATCACCTCAGGCGGGTACTGCGTACGTTCGTGCGTGTGTGTGTATGTGTGTGTGTGTTTGTGTGCTCATCACCTCATGCGGGGGGGGCATTGGCGTGGGTGTTTTTTTGCTGGCTTGGTGCCGACTGATGCGCGCTGCTGCTGCTGGTACTGCTGCTGCCGCTGCAGCAGCCGCTGCTGCTGTTGCTGCTGCTGCTGCAGCTGCTGCTGATGCCGCAGCTGCTACTGCCGCGTGCGTGCCTGCCGCGGCATGCCAATGGGCGACCGCAACCTCATCAAGCCCTCTGCTTCATGCCGGTTCGACTCTGGACGTCTACAATGACCACACGCACGCAGGCGGCGTGTCAATGGGCGATCGCGACCTCATCAAGCCCCCTGCTTCATGCCGGGTCGACTCTGGCGCCTAAACCGTGCATCCTGGCTGTCCCGTGTGTGACCGATTGTTCAGTCCGTCAGACGTGCTGAATGGCGCGCGTGTGTGACCAGCAGTGTGTTTGTCACTCACACACTCACACACACACACAACACACACGCAGGCGGCGCGACCTCATCAAGCCTCTGCGAGAGCGCGCGGGCGAGGTGCACTTTGGGCGCGTGCTCATGGCGCCCAGCAGTGTGACACACACACACACACACACACACGCACGTGCAGGTGGCGTGTCCATGGGCGACCGCGACCTCATTAAGCCTCTACTAGAGCGCGCGGGCGAGGTGCACTTTGGGCGCGTGCTCATGGCCCCCAGCTGTGTGTCACACACATACACAGAGAGAGAGAGATCGTTACAGAGAACTCTGCACGGCAGACCTAGATAGGCTGTTTCTAGTCATCAATTGAGGAGATTCCGTTTGAAGGCGAAGACCAACCGTGCGCCAGCAAGAGGGTGAACAACCTCATTCGTGAAGCAATGGGGGAAAGGGGCAGTGGCGGGTCATTGACGGCTGTGTTTGTCAATCCGCCTCGACTGAGTTTAAACTAGGTGTCGGCAGAAGGACTTCCACAGTTGTGGAAATCATGCTAAGATGATCCACTCGGTGGTGACTCGCTCGGCGAACTCGGGGCGCTCGGGGATGTCGCGTGTGAAGTTGAAGAGATGGATGTTTGCGGAGGGCGTAAAACGTGACGGAGTGGGCGCAAAAGTCACCGGCGTGAGCCGGAAGAAGGTGATGGCGCCGCCGGCATAGAGCGAAGTCGTGTCCGAACAGCGGTAGTTCGTGCAAGTGGGAGGCAGTGGGAGGGAGGCAGCGGGAGGGTAGTCGGAGGGAGAGGGGGAGGCGCGGGGGAGGGTTAGGGAGGGGCGAGGGGCACAAGATGATGATGATGTTTGGTTACAATCCACTTCTGGCGGTCACACGTACGGTTCCAAAGCTCCAGTGGGACTTAGAGAAACAAGGCTCAAGGCGCACAAAAGGTCAAGCTACAAGTAGCCCACGGTAACGCCATCCACACTTGGTGGCGGGCGCCAAGCAAGCAGCACCACTGTGCAGGCTGCACACCCAGCCCCTCAAACGGTCAGAGGGCGGGCCCAAGGTATAAAACCATGAAGGGACCAGAAAGCCCTCCCCCAAACCACTGGAAGCGGGGCTGGAGGGGTGGAAGACAGGAGAAGGGAGGGAGGAGAGGGGAGAGAGGAGGGAGCCACACTGTGGCCCGGCCACATGGCGCATACATAGGCGCTGGTAGCATGGGGGGGGGGTGCATGGGGTGCATGTGCGCGCATGGGGCGCATGGGGAGGGGCAACTCCATGTGACGAGCATGTGGGTGTATGGAGGTCGACGGGGCGGCAGTGGGATAAGCGGTGGGTCTCTTGAGGTGGGGCGTGGGGTCGAATGAACGACTGGGCAGTGGGCGGTGGGCGGGACGGTGGCGGCTGGAGGAACTCGGTAGCTCAAGTTGAGCGCTGGCTCGGGCCGCATGGCGGTCGAGGTGATGGCACTGAGATACCTGGGCTCCGTTGTCTGAAGCTGCAGAGCTGCGGGGGGAGGGAAATCTGTGCGGTAGGGCGTCACGTGTTTTTTGCCATGTGGAGGGCGTGCGAGAGAGTGCGGATGGACTGAGTTCCTGGATGCATGCGTCGACTGGCTGCTGAATTGGCAGCCCGACGACAGGGGGCGTACGGAGGAGGAGAGGCGGCGAGAATCGGCGGCGGCATGGGTGAAGGGGGGTCGACGTAGGCGGCGGCGATGACTGCGCGGGCGCGGCGCCCATAGAGTGGGGCGCCCACAGAGTGGGGCGCCCACAGAGACACACACACACGCACACACACACACACACACACACACGCACACACACACACACACACACGCACGCACACACGTGCATGCGGCCTGTCGATGGGCGACCGCGGCCTCATCAAGCCTCTCCTGGAGCGCGCGGGCGAGGTGCACTTTGGGCACGTGCTCATGGCGCCCAGCTGTTTCTCTCACACACACACACACACATGCACACACACACACACACACACACACACAGGTGACGTGTCCATGGGCGACTGCGGCCTGATCAAGCCTCTGCTAGATCGCGCGGGCGAGGTGCACTTTGGGCGTGTGATCATGACGCCCAGCTGTTGGTCTCTCTCTCTCTCTCACACACACACACACACACGTGCAGGCGGCGTGTCTATGGGCGACCGCGACCTCATCAAGCCTCTGCTAGAGCGCGCGGGCGAGGCGCACTTTGGGCGCGTGCTCATGGCGCCCAGCTGTGTGTCACACACACACACACACACACACGCACACACACACACGCACACACACACGCACACACACACGCACACACAAACACGTGCAGGTGGCGTGTCCATGGGCGACCGCGATCTCATCAAGCCTCTTCTAGAGCCACGGGCGAGGTGCACTTTTGGCGTGTGATCATGACGCCCAGCTGTTGGTCTCTCACACACACACACGCACACAGGTGGCATGCCCATGGGCGATCGCGACCTCATCAAGCTGCTGCTAGAGCGCGCGGGTGAGGTGCACTTAGGACGTGTGATCATGGCGCCCAGCTGTTTCTCACACACACACACACACACACGCGCAGGCGGAGCGCCCATGGGCGACCGCGACCTCATCAAGCTGCTGCTAGAGCGCGCGGACGAGGTGCACTTGGGACGTGTGATCATGGTGCCCAGCTGTTGGTCTCTCTCACACACACACACACACACTCACACACACACTTGCAGGCGCCCATGGGCGACCGCGATCTCATC
>VFSX01000093.1:107500-180000 GCA_016618255.1 Chlamydomonas sp. UWO 241 | reverse complement strand
CGCGCGCCTGGCCAACCAGAAACTGGCCTTGCTCAGCCTGTTACAACTATCGCACGATACAGGATGCACGAATGTTCCACACTGCCGCTCACAACATGCCCGCCGCTCGCTCGCTCGCCCGCCAGACAGTCCACCTATGAACACACCACCTAATAACCAAGTGCTGCTGAGCTGGACTGGCTTCTACCTATGCAAGCCGCTGCTGGTGTCCCACATGAACCTGAACCGCGGCCACACCTGCGCCACCACGACCCCCTTAACGAGAGCGAGCGGCACGGGCCCGTACTGCCGGCTGTCCAGCGAGTGCGCGGGGTTGTCGCCCTCGATCCACATGTGGCCAGGCGGCACCAGCACACGCCGCACGTGCGTGTGGTCGCGGTCGGGGTAGACCTGCGAGCATGCGATGGGGGCGGCGGCGCGGGGTGAGCTCCATCAGGCGTGTGTGTGTGTGTGTGTGCGCGCGCAGGCGCGCGGATGTCAGCGGGCACACAGCCGTGTGGTTCCTGAGCGCACACTCCCATCGTGCGCGCGTGCTTGTGTGCGCGCACGTCGGTGTTCGTGCGTGAGTCGAATTTTCTGAGAGTGCGTGTCAAAGGAGTGCGTGTCAAAAGGACCCACCACGACGTACTGGTCCCCCACCGCCGTCACGCGCTTGATGATGTTCTCCTTGGGGTCGACCGGCCGGCTGCAGATGACCACGTCGCCTGGCGTGCGCGCGTGTGGGCGCACGGGAGCGCATGGTGAGCCTCCAGTGTTGTGTTTAAAAAGGGCGGTGTGGTGTGGTGTACAGTGCACGATTTGACGACAGCCGGCGAGCCGACACGTGTGCGTGTGCACATCAAGCGAGTCGCTCACCTGGCCGGATGATGCCCCGCCACTTGGACAGCGCATCCACCACGACGACGTCTCCCTGGCCCGAGAACGTGGGGAACATGCTTGGGCCAGACACCTGCAGGCGCCGTGGAGTGAGTGCGGCTTGCATGCATGCTGCGTGCTGCCCCATGCATCCATGCGCCCATGCATGCGGGTCGAGCGTGTCATCGACACGCGTGCTGCGTTGAGACAGTAGTGAGGGCCCTACGGCCAACCTTGGAGAAGAAGACGCCGTACTGGGAGACGACGTAGATAGTGCAAAGCGTGTGCGTGAACACCACCACCCCAGACGCTGCAGACTTCAGCGACGACCATCGCGACATCGCCGCAAGCTATGCACGTAAGTGACCCATGTTACCTGTCTGCCTGTGCTAGTAGGGGATTTAAGAGTACCCCCTTTCGCCAGGCACCCCACACATTTTGTTGTGACTCAAGGCAAAATCAAAACGTTGACCGCCTCACTCCTAGAACACCCTGCAAGGCCTCATCAAGCTAGGTAGGCCACGCTACGGCAGCATCACGCCCAGAGGGGACCGTCAGGACGTGACACTAAGGTCTCTGCGGAGCTTCAGCTGAGCGCGCGACAGGCCAGGGCACGAGCGGCCGCTGCGCGCCTGCATTGACCCCTAATTCATTGAACACATCGACCTGAAGTCATGGATTTGCTCCAGTCGCCGGCCAGCCCGTGCTGCATGGGTTTTGGGCGTCGCGGCACTCGCAGTCACTCGCCATGGACTGCGTCGCGGCAGCGCAAGAAGAACAGGCAGGATGAGCACCTGCCGGCATGGCCATCAGATGACGAGGACTCCAACGGAGAAGGCGAGTGTCCTAAGGGGGGCGGGTTTGAAACGCCCAGGGCGCATGGAGTTCAGGTTACACCGCACGCCATGCGCGCCCCATGCCGACGGTGCTCTCTGGGACGCGCAGGCACGACCACAACCACCTTCGACTGCGACGACATGATCCATGACATGGCGTCCATGGCGGTGGGGGGGCACGATGGCGCACGGCGCGGTGGACCTCATGGGTGCGAGCCGGGAGATGGGCTCTTCATGCCGCAACACTCGACGCCTCCAAGGGGTGAGCGTGCCTTGCACATACAAGGGGGGGGGGGAGATGCGGCGCGCCTTGGGGGGGGGGGCATCTTCCTGGCCCCGCGATCAATCTTTCTCCTCCCTTAGAGAAGGGAGAAGGGGACTCATCTTCCCTTCTCCCTTCTCCCTTCTCCCTTCTCCCTTCTCCCTTCTCCCTTCTCCCTTCTCCCTTCTCCCTTCTCCCTTCTCCCTCCTCCCTTCTCCCTTCTCCCCTTCTCCCTTCTCCCCTTCTCCCTTCTCTCTCCCCACCCCTTACTGCGTTCTCCCTGCTGTGTGCACACAGGCACGCCCGGCGACCCGGGCTCCACCAAGTCGTCTACGTCCGTCTTTGTGCCGCGCTGGGCCTCGCTGGACGGCCTGCGCGGAGCCTTCCTCCGCACGCAGCCAAGCGGCGACGCGCCCTCCCACGCGAGCACTGCAGCAGCGGCGCAGCCCTCACCGCGCCGCAAGTCGGCCATGAGCCTGTCGGCCGCACTGTCGGGGTTCACGCCGAGGGAGACGCTCCCGTCGCCCGGCTCCAACCTGCGGCCACACATCGTGATGACGGCGCTGTCGGCGGACGAGATCCGGTGCGGCGGCGGCGGCGTGCCCGCCGGCGCGGCCGGCTCGCCCAGCGTGAGGCAGGTCCCGGCGCACGCGCAGCACCGGAGCGTGGGCGCGTCCGCAGCTATGGCTGGCGCGCAGCTGCTGGGTGGACCGCTGCGGCACGCCGCGTCTGACGGACCGCCAATGGGTGGCGCTGCTGGCTGCGCCGCGGTGGGCAGCCCGCCGCGCAGGTCCATCAAGCGCCGCAGCGTCGAGGCCGTCAAGGCGGGAGCGCAGGGCGGCGGGGGCGGTCTGGCATCAGCGGTCGGCGGCCAGCTCCACGCGGAGCTCCTGCTCGCAGACGCAGCCGCCGGTGGCGCGAGCCCCTCAGCGGCCGGGCGGCTGCGGCGCCGCGCCAAGGCCATCCTCGGCATCGGCAGGGGGGGGCACATCACGCACGACACCACAGGGGCGCCGCTGCCGCGTGGCGGGGCGGGCGCGAGCACCGCGGTCGAGGTCGGCGGCATCCAGCCAGCGCTGTCGCTGCCGCTGTCGCCGCCCATCGAGGCCCCGCCCAGCTTTCTCCTCACCCACGAGCAGCAGCACCACTCGCACAGCTTCACGTCAAGATGCGGGTCAACGCAGCTGCACCAGCATGCACAGGCTCCGCCACAGCACCCCACGGCAGCGGCAGCAGTGCTCGGCAGCAGCGCCGGCAGCTTCGGGCCTGCGGGCACGCACCTGCGCGCAGCAGCAGCAGACGGGGCGGCAGCGGCGCCGGTTCAGGGCGGGGCGGACGCGTGGCGCGGCCGCCGCGCCGAGGCCGTGCGCTCCCGGCTGTCCCTGTCGCTGCCGACGAGCGACGGCGTGCTGTTCGGGGGCGGTGGCCTCGGTGGGGGCGGGGGATTCGGGGGCCAGTTCGACCGCGGCGTGTTCGACTGTGGCGCATTTGACGGCGGGCCGGACGAGTTCCGTATCAGCACGGTAGGCGAGGAGGGGCCTGCACACACACACACACGGGACGATTTATACCCATGGCTAGACCCTGTCTGTACCTCCCCCAACCACTCCACAGCCCCCCCCCCCCAACCAGGGCACCACACACCACCGATTTGCATCAACATACCTGCACGTACCACGTTCTACACATGCTCCGCAGGTCTCATTCGCCCCCCCCAAAGCATGTCTTCTCTCTCCCATCTCACCCTCTCTCTCTTCTCTCACCTCGCTTCTTTCTTTCCCTCTCTCTTCCTCTCCATCTCTCTCTCTTCCTCTCTCTCACCTCTCTCCTCCTCTCCCTCTCTCTCTCCTCCTCTCCCTCTCTCTCCCTCTCTCCCTCTCTCTCCCCCCCTCTCCCTCTCTGTCTTTGGCTCCCTCACCCCTGCCCCCCCCCCCTCACCCAAACCTTGATTACATTGCCTACCACGAAGGAATCTCCGCGTCAACACCCTCAAAGCGGTGCACGTCCTCCTGATTCGGCATCTCTTGTGTCACCCCTGCGTCCTCCCCCCCCCCCGCCTCCTCACCCCCGCCTCCTCATCTTCCCCATCTCAACCCTCCCCCTCAACCTCCCCTCCTCACACATGCCGCCAAGCCCGTGCTCCACCAACACTGCACACCCATGCACAGGTTCTCACCGGGTGTGAGGAGCTCGCCCGCCGCTCGAGCGACAAGCACATGCAACCGCCTAATGCACTTCGCACTCTGCGACCACAGCCCCCCAAACCAGGCCCCGACGCACTTGGCGCCAAGCCCACGCTCCACCAAAACTGCACCCCCCATACACAGGTTCTCACCGGGTGTGAGGAGCTCGCCCGCCGCTCGAGCGACAAGCAGGTAATGCGCAACCGCCACATGCGCGCGGCCGCCGCGGCTGCGGCGGGCGCGCCGCGCGACGAGCCGCCCGCCGCCGGCGCATCGACGTCGGATGGGTGCCTCGATGACGACACCACGGCCGGCGCCGGCGCAGACCAGCGAGCGGCATCGATGGGCGGGGGCGGAAACCCGTGCACCGCGTCAGACCCGCAGCACTTTGGATACCGCGCCACGGGCCGCGCCGCTACCGCAGACGGCTGCCAGTGGGCTGACGGCGGCGCGGCGTGCGCGGAGGACGGGGGGCCCACCGGCGCGCTCGCGCGCGCCGCGTTTTTGCGTGCGGCCGCGGGGGGCGGGGCGTTCAGCCCGCGCGGGCTCCACCTCGGCTCCTTCGCGTGCACCATGGATGCCGCCGGTGCCGACGCCGCCGACGATGATGAATGCGATGAATGCAACGACGACGACGACCCGTGCTCGGCATCTCCGATGAATCAGGGCCTGCGCACGCACGGGCACGACCACCACTCCATGGGCATGGGCACGGGCACACCACCACACGGGCACGGGCACCACCACATGGGCATGGGCGTGCCGCGTGCGCTCCACCACACTGAGGACGACTTCCGCACGCCGTCGCGGTCGCCGCACTCGTCGATGGACGGCGAGGACAACGGGCGCTGTGGCGACGAGGCAGGCTGCGGGGCAGGCGAGGAGTCGTGCGGCGCGCCGCGGGTGCTGATGCTTGGCGGCGGGTGCAGGCGCGCGCGTGGGGCGGGCGACGCGGGGCGGCGGCAGCGCGGCAGGGCGCCCGCGGGGTGCTGCGCGCCGCCCGGGACCGCCGAGCGCGCAGCGTTGGGGGCGCGCGGCGCGGGTGGGTGGGGGAGTTGGAGTGGCGCGATGTCTGATGGCGAGGCGTCTGAGCGGGGCGGCGATGATGACGACGTGGCTGTGCCTGTGGACCAGGTGTGTGTGTGCGCTGCGTGTTGTGCTGTGTGTGTGTGTGTCTGTGTGTGTGCTGCATGAGTGCCTGCAGAACAGTTGTGTGTGTGTGTAGACCAGATATGTGTGTGTATGTGTGTGTGTGTGTGTTTCTGTGTGTGTGTGTGCTGCACGTGTGACTGCAGAACGGTTGTGTGTGTGTGTGTGTGCGTGTGTGTGCGCATGTGTGTGTGTGTGTGCATGTGTGTGTGTAGAAGCGCGGGTGCGTGTGCGTAGGTGTGTAGTAGCGCGGATGTGTGCGCGTGTGTGTGCAGGTGTGGGGTGAGGCGTCACCAACGCCGACGTGGTTGTGCCTGTGGACCAGGTGCATGTGCGTGTGTGTGTGTGCGTGTGTGTGTGTGTGTGCTGCATGTTGCGCTGTGTGCTGCATTTGTGTGCTGTGTGTGTGAGGAGCTGCCGGTGTGCGCGTGAAGCTGTCGGTGAGTGCGCTGCATGTGTCTGTTGTGTGTGTGCGTGTGTGTGTGTGTGTGGAGCCGCTGGTGAGTGTGCTGCATGTGTCTGTTGTGTGTGTGTGTGTGGAGCTGCCGGTGAGTGTGCTGCATGTGTCTGTTGTGTGTGTGTGCAAGTGTGTGTGTGTGTGTGGAGCTGCCGGTGAGTGTGCTGCATGTGTCTGTTGTGTGTGTGCGTGTGTGTGAGTGTGTGGGTGTTTGTGTGTGGAGCTGCCGGTGAGTTTGCTGCATGTGTCTGTTGTGTGTGTGCGTGTGTGTGTGTGTGTGTGTGTGGAGCTGCCGGTGAGTTTGCTCCATGTGTCTGTTGTGTTTGCGTCTTTTGATAAGATTTGGGCCAGCAAGAAGATGCAAGTGCAGTCTAAGATGCGGGTTTACAACACTTTCGTGCTGCCCCACTTTCTGTACGGCTGCGAAACATGGGCCCCTACTAAAACACAACTGACTCGATTGGAGGTTGCCCACTCTAACTGCCTTCGTCGCATTCTGGGTGTGCGCCTGGTCGACCGGCACAGATTAACTTATATTCGGCAGGCGTGCGACACTGAGCCAATTGAGAGCCTTGTGGCAAAGCGATCAATGCAGTGGCTAGGCCATGTGATGCGCATGCCGGCTTCTCGTCTTCCTCGTACGACTTTTGACTGCACAATGGATGTGGCTCGGCAGCAAGGCCGGCCTCCAGCCTCCTCCCGACACTATTTTCTTAAGCTACTGATTCAGCAGCTAGGCGAAACTAGTGGCACTCGTTCTGATTGGAAGACTTTTTCGGACACGGCGTTTGAGCGTGCTCAGGATAGGGTCGGGTGGAGAGCCGTGGTGTACGGTCCGGCTGCCCCTCAGGCGCCGGCCCCTCCACCACGGCGGTCAAGTAGATTGGCAAGCGCCACTTGACCCCCTATCCCCTAGAAGCAGTTAGGACCTATTTTGGAGGCGTCGCACAATAGCTCTCCTTTTTGCTCTGGGACTACACGTTGGCAGGCAGCCGGCTGGTGGCTACCGCCCCTCACAAGTAATTGTTAGGGCCAGAACTGGACTTGGGTCTAGGCGGTGGTACTAGGACTAGAGGTAGTCTTTGCTGGAAAGCCGATGTAACTGTAACTGTCTGTTGTGTGTGTGTTGTATGCGTGTGCATGTGTGACACACTGTGTGTGTGTGAAGCTGTCGGACGACAGACAAGGAGGACCACCTCCACACCCACCACACCTCAGCAGATTTCAATTTCAACCGTCACCTGGCGGAGGCCACAGCGGCCAGAAACCACACACACACTCACACACACACACACACACACACACTACACAACACCCCGCAGCTCATGAGCGTCGACGAATTCAACCACCCTCTGGGTTGCGCTGCAGCAAGCAACCACACACACGGTCACACATGCACTCAACCCACACAGCCCACACAACAACCCACACAACCCACACAACCTGCACACCCCACACAGGCCACACATGCACACCACCTAACCATCCCACACAACTCACAACGCCCCGCAGCTCACGAGCGTCGACGAATTCAACCGCCATCTGGGTTATACTGCAGCAAGCAACCACACACATGGCCACACATGCACACAACCCAACCATCCCACACAACGCCCCCCCCCCCCGTCGACGAGTTCAACCGCCACCTGGGGTTTGCCGCGGCCGTGGCCGCGCAGAGTCACCGCCAAAAACACGCAAACAACTCCCTCCACCACACACACACAAACACACACACAAACACAACTTGAGCATCCCACAACTCCACACGATGCCCCACAGCTCACGAGCGTCGACGAGTTCAACCGCCACCTGGGGTTTGCCGCGGCGGCCGGAAACCGCGGCCGCGCAGACTGCCTGTGGGACGAGCTCGTGACCAAGGTGTGTGTGTGTGGTTATAAGCGTGTGCTCATGTGTCACACACAGAGTGTGTGTGATGGGTGCGCTGCTGTGGTGGGTGCTCTGTTGGTGCTGCTACTGGGAGTGGGTGTGCTAATGCTGCGCACGTGCACTGTTGGTGGGGTGTTGGTGCTGCTGCTGCCGGGGGCGGGGGGGGGGGACAGGCAGTCCACAGGCG
The DNA here is from genome assembly GCA_016618255.1 of Chlamydomonas sp. UWO 241. Classification (NCBI taxonomy): domain Eukaryota; kingdom Viridiplantae; phylum Chlorophyta; class Chlorophyceae; order Chlamydomonadales; family Chlamydomonadaceae; genus Chlamydomonas; species Chlamydomonas priscui. Next base: position 172,184 of record VFSX01000093.1, on the reverse strand, counting down.
ATCCGCGTCTGCACAGGCTGCCTGTGGGACAAGCTCGTGACCAGGATTGGTGTGGGCGTGCTGTTGCTGTGTGGGTGCGCTGTTGGTGGTGGTGAAGGGCGGGGGGGGGGGGGGGGCGTGGTGCTCATGGTGCGTGGGTGCCCCTACACCTGCTGTACAACCCTGGACCCTAACGCCCCACCACCCCCGCGGCTGCTGTGCGCTTTACGCAGGGTGTATGTCCCGACAAGCGCACGCTCAACCTGATGCTGCGCTGCCTTGCCAACAGCCTGGCACGGCCGGACGAGGCAGAGAACCTCGCGCGCGAGGTGGGTTTGCAATCCAGGACTGGTGTGCACGTGAGCAGCTGCGTCGTTTGGTTGCGGGGGCGCGCGTGCACGAGAGCTAGAGTGTGGAGTGGTGGTTGCCACGGGGGGAGGGCGCGTGCACGAGAGAATGCAGTGCCTTGTGGTCGCGGGGGCGCGCGGGTACGAGAATCTCCGGGAACTTCATCGGCTGCGGTGAAGAGATATAAAGGCTCAGGGTTGCGTTGCGTCCCGATCGGTTTGCTTTGGCTGCTAGCTGCTGGCTGCTGGCTGCTAGCTGCTAGCTGCTGGCTGCTAGCTGCTGGCTGCTAGCTGCTGGCTGCGGGTTGTGCTATCATGGGCTGCAGGCAAGGGATGCAAGGGTTCCGCTGAATTATAGGTACCCGTTCAGATCGTCATATCTGATCAGGGTTCTGTGGGGTCCAGAGAAGCTGGCGGAAGCTGAAGGTGGCGTGGCCCCCCCCTGTCAGCATCGAATCAGACAAGGGTTAGCATGGAATTTGGTGGGTTGGCTGGAGCGTCGGAGGGGCGTGGGCACGTGGGTGGGTTGTTCAACTGTGTTGCGGCGGCTGCATCGTGCCCCGATCGGTTTACTTTGGCTGCTGGTTGCCGGCTGCTGGCTGCTGGTTGTGCAATCATGGGCTGCAGTGAAGATCTGCAAGGCCCCCACTGAATTATAGGTGTTACATCGAATTGGGGGGAGGGGGGACATGGAATTTGGATGGGGTGGCTGGAGCATGTGAGGGGCGTGGACACGTGGGTGGGCTGTTCTGCTTTGTTGCGGTGACTGCATCGTGTCTCGGTCGGTTTGCTGTGGGTGCTGGTTGTCGGCTGCTGGCTGCTGGCTGTGCATTGCGCTGCAATGAAGAAATAAATACACATACAACCCACCGCCGTGATGCGTGGGTGGGGTTAGCTGGTTGGTGCTGGTTGAGGTGTCGCTTCAGCTAGTACCGGCATGGATTGATCCTCCCGCACACACTTACCCACCTTCCCCCCCACACACGCCAATGCACAGGTGTGCATGCGCGGCGACTTCTCACCAAACGCGGCCACTTACAACCTGCTTGCGGAGACGCGCTTCCGCTACGAGCAGCTCTGCTCCGAATGAACCCGCCGATGCGCTCACGCGCGCGCACACCCGGCAGCCGCGATCCGATCGCACACACGCACACGCGGCGCGCCGCAACGAGCGTCCACTAGTTATAACCGACATTCCCCGACTTCCAAATGCCCGGCGACGCGGGCGCGGGACCGGCGCTGGTCCCGACCGCCACCGACGGCTGCGACGGGCGACCGACCGCGGTGCTGGCCGAAGGAGTGTTGGTACGGCGCGTCGGTGGCATGTGATCAGTGACTGTGTGGGCCGCGGCCGGCAGGCGGTCGGTCGTGAGGGCCGGCGACGCGTTGGCTAGCTGCGGCTGTCTGTGGCGTGCATCCGTGGCGGCTGTGGCTGCTTGCCTGTAGGCTGTGGCAGCATACCAGCGCTGTGGCTGTGGCTGCGTACCCGCCAGCTGTCGGCTGTGGCAACGTACCGGCCAGCTGTCGGCTGTGGCTGCTTGCCTTTAGGCTGTGGCAGCATACCGGCCCTGTGGCTGTAGCTGCGTACCAGCCACCTGTCGTCTGTGGCAGCGTACCAGCCACCTGTCGGCTATGGTTGCGTACCGGCCAGGTGTCGGCTGTGGAAGCATACCGGCCAGCTGTGGCTGCCAACCTGCACGCGGCCTGTTGCCGTGACACACCGTGCACCTGGTCAGCACGACCTCCATGTGCCTGGTCAATCGCCCATGTGACTGGCCTGCTTCCGCCTGTCCCATCAGGCCGAGCCATGCCTGCCATCAGGCCGAGCCATGCCAGGCACAGCCCACCTGGATGTGCATGGGAGCCGCCTTCCGCGGTGTGCTTCGTCAGCCGCCCGTCTGGGTGTACCAGCCAGCCAGAGTGTGACCCCCAACAATCGGCGCCCCGCACCCGAGCGGGTGCCAAGTTTTCGTTCGCGAGACGCGCGAGCCAGCCAACTATAGCTGCCGCCTGCTTCCTTAAGCTTCCCCACCCACCACCCACCTACCCTACTCGCTAGTAGCGAGCCCCGCGTTTTTTGTTCGCAAGACCTGAGCACCTAGAGCACCTGCCTCTTCATTCCCAACCCCGAGCAAGCAACTAGAGCTGTCTGCTTCCTTCCCCATCCACCCCATCCCCACTCACCCCACGCACTCGCCACCGAGCGTTTTGTGTTGCGTGGCCGCAGTGGTCTGCCACGTGTTGAAGGGCAGGGCAGGCGGTGCATGTGCCATGCCCTGCCTGATTGATTGTGCGCACGCCCCACCGCACGCCAGGTTGAGGGACACACGTCAGCCGCAGAACCATTCAAACCACGGCAGCAGACACACATAGATCGCACATAGATCACAGATCAGGAAATCACCGTGTGGGCGACGACCCGCACACTGGTGTAGACACAATAAACCCGCGCCCTGCCGTCTTGCTGGCGTGGCGCGGCTTGATGCAGACGGATGCACTGCCGTGTAACGAGCCCCTTGTGACACGGGGCAGAGTCATCACCATTGGAGAGGATGATGACAGCGGCCATCATTCAGCCCTTCCTTCATCCTTGTTCTTGTGCTCACAATGCTACAGCGATCCATGCCGCGCTCGCGCCACTACAGCTTGCCAACAGCTAGTTATCCGATTGCTGCGTATCTTGCCGCCACAGCTGGTCACTGCTTATCCCGCAACCAATCACAGAAACTGTCACTCAGACGGTCACACTGGCTCCCCCCCACAGCTCGCGCCGGCAGAGTGTCGCTTGCTCGGCGTGAGCATGAGCTCAAAGCCTGCCACCACTGGCTTGTGGTCGCTGTCCTTGAACTGCAGGGGTGGATCGAGGTGTTTGTGTTGACACGTTAGCTGCAGGTCAGGTGGTGTTGGCGCGTGGTTGGGGGAGTGGCAGAGCCGCCACCTAGCCCCGCAGCACACCTTGCGCGATACAGTGCAGCGGCCGCAGTACACAACACGCAGTACACAACAACCATGCAACAACAGACCTTGCGTGACACAGTGTCGTGCGCGGCCGCAGTACACAACAACCATGCAACAACAGACCTTGCGCGACCAAGTGTAGTGCAGCGGCCGCAGTACACAACACGCAGTACACAACAACCAATGCAACAACCAATGCAACAACCAACGCAACAACCCACTTTCCTCAGCGATGTGTAGTACAGCGGCCGCAGCGCGCAGTAGCCCGCGTGCACGTTGCACATGAAGAGCACGCGGTCGGTCCACGACGGCGTGCGCTTTGGGTTGTACTCGTCGGACGCACTCCCCATCACGTGTTTGAACGTGGGCGGGAAGTCGAGCGGCAGCTGTCACGGACGGCGGTGCGGGTGGCAAGTGTCAGGTTAGGGCAGGGTCAGGAGCTGGGTGTGAGTGTGCGTGAGCGTGGGTGCGTGCATGTGTGTGTGCGTGTGTGCGTCCGCCCGTCCGTCCGTCCATCCGTCCGTCCGTCCGTCCGTCCGTCCGTCCGTCCGTCCGTCCGTCCGTCCGTCCGTCCGTCCGTCCGTCCATCTGCCTGCCTGCCTGCCTGCACACACCTCGTGAAAGCCTCGGAACGCCCGCCCTGCCGCCCTCTCACATAGCAGCTGCTCGTTTGAGCGCAGCACGTCATACATCCCAGCAGCGAGGGCAGTCGTGACGACGGCATGCGTGCCCTGCATCGTTTTTGGGGGGGTGTTTAGGGTTTAGGGTTAAGGGTTTTAAGTTTTTAAAAATGGCAGCGAGGGCAGTCATAACGACGGCGTGCGTGCGTTTTTGTGTGTGTGCGTTTTTGTGTGAGGGTGTGTGTGTGGGGGGGAGAGGTTGTACAACCCAGCAGCGAGGGCGGTCGTGACGACGGCATGCGTGCCCTGTATTGTTTTTGGGAGGGGGGCTCATGAGTAAAAAAATGGCCGCGCGGGCACTTGTAACGACGGCGTGCCCTGTGGAGCATTTGTGTGTGTGTGAGTGGGTTTTGGGGGGGAAGGTTGAACAACTCGGCAGCCATGGCAGTCGTGCCGACGGCATGCGTGCCCTGTATTTTGCTCTTGGGGGGGGGAGGGGGCAGGAGTTGAAAAACGGCCGCGAGGGCAGTCATGACGACGGCGTGCGTGCACTGTGGAGCGTTTTTTTTGTCGTGTGTGTGTTTTGGGTGGGGGAGGTTGAACATCTCGGCCACGAGGGCGGTCGTGACGACGGCATGCGTGCCCTGTATTGTTTTTGGGAGGGGGGCGCAGGAGTAAAAAAATGGCCGCGCGGGCACTTGTAACGACGGCGTGCCCTGTGGAGCATTTGTGTGTGTGTGAGTGTGGGTGTGTGGGTGTGTTTTGGGGGTGAAGGTTGAACGTCTCGGCAGCGAGGGCGGTCGTGACGACGGCATGCGTGCCCTGTATTTTGCTCTTGGGGGGGGGAGGGGGCAGGAGTTGAAAAACGGCCGCGAGGGCAGTCATGACGACGGCGTGCGTGCACTGTGGAGCGTTTTTTTTGTCGTGTGTGTGTTTTGGGTGGGGGAGGTTGAACATCTCGGCCACGAGGGCGGTCGTGACGACGGCATGCGTGCCCTGTATTGTTTTTGGGAGGGGGGCGCAGGAGTAAAAAAATGGCCGCGCGGGCACTTGTAACGACGGCGTGCCCTGTGGAGCATTTGTGTGTGTGTGAGTGGGTTTTGGGGGGGAAGGTTGAACAACTTGGCAGCCATGGCAGTCGTGCCGACGGCATGCGTGCCCTGTATTTTGCTCTTGGGGGGGGGAGGGGGCAGGAGTTGAAAAACGGCCGCGAGGGCAGTCATGACGACGGCGTGCGTGCACTGTGGAGCGTTTTTTTGTCGTGTGTGTGTTTTGGGTGGGGGAGGTTGAACATCTCGGCCACGAGGGCGGTCGTGACGACGGCATGCGTGCCCTGTATTGTTTTTTGGGGGGGGCGCAGGAGTAAAAAAATGGCCGCGCGGGCACTTATAACGACGGCGTGCCCTGTGGAGCATTTGTGTGTGTGTGAGTGTGGGTGTGTGGGTGTGTTTTGGGGGTGAAGGTTGAACGTCTCGGCAGCGAGGGCGGTCGTGACGACGGCATGCGTGCCCTGTATTTTGCTCTTGGGGGGGGGAGGGGGCAGGAGTTGAAAAACGGCCGCGAGGGCAGTCATGACGACGGCGTGCGTGCACTGTGGAGCGTTTTTTTTGTCGTGTGTGTGTTTTGGGTGGGGGAGGTTGAACATCTCGGCCACGAGGGCGGTCGTGACGACGGCATGCGTGCCCTGTATTGTTTTTGGGAGGGGGGCGCAGGAGTAAAAAAATGGCCGCGCGGGCACTTGTAACGACGGCGTGCCCTGTGGAGCATTTGTGTGTGTGTGAGTGGGTTTTGGGGGGGAAGGTTGAACAACTCGGCAGCCATGGCAGTCGTGCCGACGGCATGCGTGCCCTGTATTTTGCTCTTGGGGGGGGGAGGGGGCAGGAGTTGAAAAACGGCCGCGAGGGCAGTCATGACGACGGCGTGCGTGCACTGTGGAGCGTTTTTTTTGTCGTGTGTGTGTTTTGGGTGGGGGAGGTTGAACATCTCGGCCACGAGGGCGGTCGTGACGACGGCATGCGTGCCCTGTATTTTGCTCTTGGGGGGGGGAGGGGGCAGGAGTTGAAAAACGGCCGCGAGGGCAGTCATGACGACGGCGTGCGTGCACTGTGGAGCGTTTTTTTTGTCGTGTGTGTGTTTTGGGTGGGGGAGGTTGAACATCTCGGCCACGAGGGCGGTCGTGACGACGGCATGCGTGCCTTGTATTTTGCTCTTGGGGGGGGGAGGGGGCAGGAGTTGAAAAACGGCCGCGAGGGCAGTCATGAAGACGGCGTGCGTGCACTGTGGAGCGTTTTTTTTGTCGTGTGTGTGTTTTGGGTGGGGGAGGTTGAACATCTCGGCCACGAGGGCGGTCGTGACGACGGCATGCGTGCCCTGTATTTTGCTCTTGGGGGGGGGAGGGGGCAGGAGTTGAAAACGACGGCACGCGAGGGCAGTCATGAAGACGGGGGGGCGTGCACTGCGGGTGAGGGCCAGCGTTTTTTTTGTCGTGTGTGAGTTTTGGGTGGGGGAGGTTGAACATCTCGGCCACGGCGGTCGTGACGACGGCATGCGTGCCTTGTATTTTGCTCTTGGGGGGGGGAGGGGGCAGGAGTTGAAAAACGGCCGCGAGGGCAGTCATGACGACGGCGTGCGTGCACTGTGGAGCGTTTTTTTTGTCGTGTGTGTGTTTTGGGTGGGGGAGGTTGAACATCTCGGCCACGAGGGCGGTCGTGACGACGGCATGCGTGCCCTGTATTTTGCTCTTGGGGGGGGGAGGGGGCAGGAGTTGAAAAACGGCCGCGAGGGCAGTCATGACGACGGCGCGCATGCACTGTATTTTGGGGGAGGCGGAGGAGTGATTAGGGTTTAGGGGTGTGCGAGGGTTTACGGTTGGGGTTGAGGTTTATTAGAGGTGACGCGAGGGCAGACGCGGTGACGGCATGCGCTCACTGGTGAAGTTGGTGTCGAAGGGTCATTCAGGGTTGCGGGTTGAGGCCTTGCCACGGTGTGCGAGGGTTTACGGTGAGGGTTGAGTGTTACGGGTGGCGCGAGGGCAGACGCGGCGACGGCATGCGCTCACTGGTGAAGTTGGTGTCGAAGGGTCATTCAGGGTTGCGGGTTGAGGCCTTGCCACGGTGTGCGAGGGTTTACGGTGAGGGTTGAGTGTTACGGGTGGCGCGAGGGCAGACGCGGCGACGGCATGCGCTCACTGGTGAAGTTGGTGTCGAAGGGTCATTCAGGGTTGCGGGTTGAGGCCTTGCCACGGTGTGCGAGGGTTTACGGTGAGGGTTGAGTGTTACGGGTGGCGCGAGGGCAGACGCGGCGACGGCATGCGCTCACTGGTGAAGTTGGTGTCGAAGGGTCATTCAGGGTTGCGGGTTGAGGCCTTGCCACGGTGTGCGAGGGTTTACGGTGAGGGTTGAGTGTTACGGATGGCGCGAGGGCAGACGCGGCGACGGCATGCGCTCACTGGTGAAGTTGGTGTCGAAGGGTCATTCAGGGTTGCGGGTTGAGGCCTTGCCACGGTGTGCGAGGGTTTACGGTGAGGGTTGAGTGTTACGGGTGGCGCGAGGGCAGACGCGGCGACGGCATGCGCTCACTGGTGAATTGGTGGTCGAGGGTCATTCAGGGTTTGCGGGTTTGAGGCCTTTGGCCACTGTGTTGCGAGGGTGTTACGTGAGGGGTTGAGTGTTTAGGGGTTGGCGCGAGGCAGACGCCGAGGGGCGACGGCATGCGCTCACTGGTGGAAGTTTGGTGTCGAGGTCATTCGGTTAGCGGGTTGAGGCTGCACGGTGTGGCGAGGGTTTCGGTTGAGGTATGAGTGATTACGGTTTGGCTGCAGAGGGCCAGACGCGGCGACGGCATGCGCTCACTGGTGAAGTTGGTGTCGATGGTTCAGTTTCAGGCGCGTTGCGGGTTGATGTGGCTCCCTCACGGTTGCGAGGGTTTACGGTGGGTGATGTTACGGGTGGCGCGCGAGGAGACGCGGGACGCAGCGCTCAGGTGAAGTGTGTCTGTGGATCGACCGCGGTCATTCTCCGCGCCGTTGCGGGTTGAGGCCGTGCCACGGTTGTCGAGGGTTACGGGAGGTGTAGTGTTGAGCTCGGTGTGCGTCTGCCGCTGTGGGCAGACGCGGCGACGGGCATTGCGCTGCACTGGTGACGTTGGGCTCGAGGTCTCAGGGTTTGCGGGTGAGGCTGCACGGTGTGCGAGGGTTTACAGTGGGGTGAGTGTTACGGTGGGCGCGCGGACGGGCAGGACGCGGACGGATGCGCTCACTTGGTGGTGAAGTTGGGTGTCGAGGGGGTCTTCAGGGTTGCGGGTTGAGGCCTTGCCACGGTGTGCGAGGGTTTACGGGGAGGGTTGAGTGTTACGGGTGGCGCGAGGGCAGACGCGGCGACGGCATGCGCTCACTGGTGAAGTTGGTGTCGAAGGGTCATTCAGGGTTGCGGGTTGAGGCCTTGCCACGGTGTGCGAGGGTTTACGGTGAGGGTTGAGTGTTACGGATGGCGCGAGGGCAGACGCGGCGACGGCATGCGCTCACTGGTGAAGTTGGTGTCGAAGGGTCATTCAGGGTTGCGGGTTGAGGCCTTGCCACGGTGTGCGAGGGTTTACGGTGAGGGTTGAGTGTTACGGGTGGCGCGAGGGCAGACGCGGCGACGGCATGCGCTCACTGGTGAAGTTGGTGTCGAAGGGTCATTCAGGGTTGCGGGTTGAGGCCTTGCCACGGTGTGCGAGGGTTTACGGTGAGGGTTGAGTGTTACGGGTGGCGCGAGGGCAGACGCGGCGACGGCATGCGCTCACTGGTGAAGTTGGTGTTCAAGGGTGTTTCAGGGTGACAGGGTTTGAGGGTTAAACGTGGCGCGAGGGTTTACGGTGAGGGTTGAGGGTTTAGGGTGGCGCGAGGGCAGACGCGGTGACGGCATGCGCGCCTTGCGAGGGTTGGGTTTGGGGTTTGGGGTTTAGGGGGTTAAGGGTTTAGAGGGTTTAGAGGGTGGCGCGAAGGCAGTCGTGATGACGGCATGCATGCCCTCGGAGAAGTTGGTGTTGGAGGGTCACCATGGATTGTGGGTACAGGCTTTGTGGGGGTTTGCGAGGGTTTACGGTTAGGGTTCAGGGTTTAGGGTGGCGCGAGGGCAGTCATGATGACGGCATGCGCTCAATGGTGAAGTTGGTGTCGAAGGGCCATTCAGGGTTGCGGGTAAAGGCCTTGCGGGGGGTTGCGAGGGTTTACGGTTACGGTTGAGGGTTTATTAGAGGGTGGCGCGAGGGCAGCCGTGACGACGGCATGCGCTCACTGGTGAAGTTGGTGTTTCAGGGTGATTCAGGGTTGCGGGTTGCGGGTTTAGGGTGGCGCGAGGGCAGCCGCGGCGACGGCATGCGCTCACTGGTGGAGTTGGTGTTTAAGGGTGATCGAGGGTTGCGGGTTGAGGGGTTAGGAGGGTGGCGCGAGGGCAGCCACGGCGAGGGCAGACGCAGCAACGGCGTGCATGCCCTTGTTTGTGTGGGGGCGCGCACTGCGTGGACGCTGAGCTCTCTAAACCCCTGAAACCTGGAGTGGGTGGCGCACCTGTATGCGGTAGTTGAGGTGGCCCCGCGTGATGGATTTAGGGGTTAGTGGGTTTTACAGGTTTTATACGTACGCGCCTGGAGAACCCCGGGGCGTGAGTTAAGGCCTAGACTACGCGTCTAGGGGAGCTCTACTAAGAGAGCCCGCAAGGCCACGCAGCGCGCCAGCCTACCAGGGGAACAAACAGAAACAAGGAAGTTGCCCTCCTTCCCCCCCCGCCCCCCCCCCTAGGGGTTAGGGTTGGTGTTTCAGGGCTTGGGTCTCATGGGCTTAGGGTTCAGGGTCAAGGGACCGACCCCACCTGTATGCGATAGTTGAGGTCGCCTGCCCAGATAACAACGTCGTGCGCCTCGAGTGCGGGGCTGTCGGTTAGTGGCCCGTCTGTGTGGGGGGGGGTGTGCGGGGTATCGATGTTTCGGTCCTTGGGATGCCTTTGACGGCGTGTGTGTCTGTGTGCGCCTCAAGTGCGGCGCTGCCTGTCAGCCGCCCGTTTGTTGCGTGCGTGTATGTATGTGTGTGTGTGTGTGTGTGCGTGTGTGTGTGTGTGCACGCACCTGCAGCCGTCAGCGGGAGCGGCATGTGTGTGCATGTGTGTGTGTGTGTGAGTGTGTGCACGCACCTGCGCCCGTCGGTAGTAGCGGCGCGTGTGTGTGTGTGTGTGTGTGTGTGTGTGCACGCACCTGCGCCCGTCGGCAGTACGGCGTGTGTGTGTGTGTGCATGTGTGTGCGTGCGTGTGAGTGTGTGCACACACACCTGCGCCCGTCGGCAGTAGCGGCGTGTGTGTGTGTGTGTGTGTGAGAGTGTGTGTACACCCCTGCACCCATCGACAGTAGCGGCGTGTGTGTGTGTGTGTGTGTGTGTGTGTGTGTGTGTGCGTGTGAGTGTGCACGCACCTGCGCCCGTCGGCAGTAGCGGGGTGTGTGTGTGTGTGTGTGTGTGTGTGTGTGTGTGTTAGTGTGTGTGTGTGCACACACACCTGCGCCGGCAGCAGTAGCGGCGTGTGTGTGTGCATGTGTGTGTGTGTGTGTGTGCACGCACCTGCGCCCGTTGGCAGTAGCGGTGTGTGTGTGTGTGTGTGTGTGTTTGTGTGTGTGCGTGTGAGTGTGTGCATGCACCTGCGCCAGTCGGCAGTAGCGGCGTGCGTGTGTGTGTGTGTGTGTGTGTGTGCGCATGCGTGTGTGTGTGTACACACCTGCACCCATCGGCAGAAGCGGCGAGCTCTGCGAGTGTGTGTGTGTGTGCGTGTGTGTGTGTGCGTGTGAGTGTGTGTACACACCTGCACCCATCGGCAGTAGCGGCGAGCTCTGCGAGTGCTGCAGGTCGGCCCCCCCAACGCCACCGTAACTGTAGCTGCTGCCACCGTTATTGTAGCTGCTGCCACCGTTATTGTAGCTGCTGCCACCGTTATTGTAGCTGCTGCCAGTAGCCAGCTGTTGCTGTTGCCAACTGGCTGCGCCTGTGCATACGCCACCCCAGGAATGTGCTTTAGAGTGTGTGTTGCGTGTGTGTGTGTTGGGGGGAGTGTGTTGTGTGTGTGTGTGTGTGTGCGTGTGCATGTGGGGTGCGTGCGCGTGTGCGTGTGCGTATGCGTGTGCATGTGCGCGTGAGTGTGCGTGTGTGTGTGCATGTGTGTGTGTGTGTGTTGGGGGGGAGTGTGTGTGCGAGTGTGTGTTGGGGTGTGTGTGCATGTGCATGTGTGCGTGTGCGTGTGTGTGTGTGTGCATGTGCATGTGCATGGGCATGTGCATGTGCGTGTGCATGTATGTGTGCGCATGTGCGTGTGCGTGCGCATGTGCAAGTGTGTGTGTGCGTGTGTGTGCGTGTGCAAGTGTGCAAGTGTGCAAGCGTGTGTGTGAGTGCGTGTGCGTGTGCGTGCGTGTGCGTGTGTAAGTGTGTGTGTGCGTGCGTGTGTGTGTGCGTGTGCGTGTGCGTGTGCGTGTGCGTGTGCGCATGTGTGCATGTGCATGTGCAAGTGTGCGTGCGCGTGTGTGCATGTGCGTGTGCGCTTGCGTGTGTACGTGTGTGTATGCGTGTGTGTGTGTGTGTGTGTGAGTGTGCATGTGTGCATGTGTGCACAGCGCCCGTCCCTTGGTCGCTGCCGCTCAACGCGCGGTTGGCCGGGAGAGGGGGGGGGGGCTCCAGATCGACAAGCACTTGTAGGCAACACACATACAAACACACACATGTACACACACACACACACACACACACACACATACATACATAACTGAGACACATGGCGTGACCAGATGTACTAGAGCTAGTGGGATGGACACAATCAACGTGTATCCACTCAGTGGACTAGTGCGGGTGATGGTATCTGCCTGCCTTAGGGATTGAGTGCGCAAGCACAAGTCTAACACGCCATTTAAGGCGTCCAACAAGACTGCAAAATCGACCACACACACCTGTGCCGCCCCCGGAGTCGCTGCCCCGCAGCGGCGGGCCGGGCGGGAGGGAGGAGAGAGCGCCGGTTGACGACGACACGCGGCGACAGGTAGTACACACACACACACACACACACACACATGCACACACACACACACACACACACACACACCAGCGCCGCCCCCGGAGTCACTGCCACGCAGCGGCGGGCCGGGCAAGAGGGAGGAGAGAGCGCCGGTCGGCGATGACACGCGGCGACAGGCAACACACACACACACACACACACACGCATACAAACACATGCACACACACACACACACACACACACACACACACACCAGCGCCGCCCCCGGAGTCACTGCCATGCAGCGGCGGGCCGGGCAAGAGGGAGGAGAGAGCGCCGGTCGACGACGGCACGCGGCGACAGGCAACACACACACACACACACACACATGCACACATGCACACGCACACACACACACACACACACACCAGCGCCGCCCCCGGAGTCACTGCCACACAGTGGCGGGCCGGGCGGGAGGGAGGAGGAGAGAGCGCCGGACGACGACGACACGCGGCAACACGCAGCACACACACACACATACGCACACACACACACACGCACGCGCACACACGCACACACACACCTGCGCCGCCCCCGGAGTCGCTGCCACGCAGCGGCGGGCCGGGCGGGAGGGAGGAGAGAGCGCCGGACGACGACGACACGCGGCGGTTTGGGAGCGGCGCCGCACCCCCTGCGGCAGTGCGGCAGTGTGTCTTGCATGGGCTTAATACACGTGGTAAATAGATGTGGCAAATACATGTGGTTACACCCATGCCATAGCAACGAGCCGCTACTCCTCCCCCCATCAGGATTTCCGTGTGTTCGTGGCTGGCTGGCAGCGGCACCCCCTGCGGCAGTGCGTCTTGAATTGTATAAATAAATGTGGCGTTGTGTTGCAGATCTGCGCCGTAGCCATGAGCCGCTACCGCCGCCCTGGAGTTCCGTGTGTGGCGGCGGCCAGTGGTTTCCTTTTCAAGCTTTTTTATTATTATTTGTCCACAGCAATTTGACTGTTAACTTATTTGTCCACAGCAAGTTGACTGTTAACTTATTTGTCCACAGCAAGTTGACTGTTAACTTATATTCGGCAGGCGTGCGACACTGAGCCAATTGAGAGCCTTGTGGCAAAGCGATCAATGCAGTGGCTAGGCCATGTGATGCGCATGCCGGCTTCTCGTCTTCCTCGTACGACTTTTGACTGCACAATGGATGTGGCTCGGCAGCAAGGCCGGCCTCCAGCCTCCTCCCGACACTATTTTCTTAAGCTACTGATTCAGCAGCTAGGCGAAACTAGTGGCACTCGTTCTGATTGGAAGACTTTTTCGGACACGGCGTTTGAGCGTGCTCAGGATAGGGTCAGGTGGAGAGCCGTGGTGTACGGTCCGGCTGCCCCTCAGGCGCCGGCCCCTCCACCACGGCGGTCAAGTAGATTGGCAAGCGCCACTTGACCCCCTATCCCCTAGAAGCAGTTAGGACCTATTTTGGAGGCGTCGCACAATAGCTCTCCTTTTTGCTCTGGGACTACACGTTGGCAGGCAGCCGGCTGGTGGCTACCGCCCCTCACAAGTAATTGTTAGGGCCAGAACTGGGGTCTAGGCGGTGGTACTAGGACTAGAGGTAGTCTTTGCTGGAAAGCCGATGTAACTGTTACTGTAACTGTAAATTTGACTGAAAAGCCGGCTGTGTCCGGCTGTGTCCAGCCGAAGAGGAGATCACTAGCAGTGCCCCCCTGCAGTTTCGTGTCTCAAGTTGGCCAACTAGGCATCGTGCTTCGGCAGCAAAGAGCAGGCCATTCTCAACGCCCCTGCGGCAGTGCCTCTCGAACGTCGTGTCCGTTTTTAAGGGGTGTTGATGACGGATCTTACGGTCGCGTGTGCAACGCAAGTAACAAGTTTATACGGCAGCGTACTCAGCTTTGCTCGGCGCTTGGCGCCACAGCACTACCTGCTAGCTAGCACCGACACAGGTATCATAAATCATAACTGGGGTCACAGACTGTAATATCCATCATCATCACCTGCAGGCGGCTGGCTATTGGTGGTGGATGCCTAGTGGGCCGAGTCGTGGGTGGGGCGACGACTGACACGCGGCGCCCCCCGTCGTCGTCGGCAGTGCCTCGTCAACGTGGCGTCCGTGGTTGAGAGATGGCGACGGTGGATTTGCAGTCGCACCCAAGCCTAAACGCACCCAAGCCTAAAACACACCGACCTGCGGCGCCCCCTGTTGTCGTCGGCTGCGCGGCCGCGGGGTGGTAGTTGTGCAGTGCGGCCGGAGGCGGCGGCGACGTCGGCGCGGCCCTTGCCGCGGCCCCGGTCGCGGCCGCGCGCGTCGACGCCCATACGCGCCGCGGGTAGGCGCCCAGCCCCCCCGCGTCAGGCGGCCCCCCGTGCGTCGCGTAGCCGCTCCCCCCTCCTGCCCCCCCGCTTTCCGCGGTGACGGGGAGGGGCGCGGAGACCGTTGACAACGGCTGCCTGCGCGATGGCGGCGGCAGCGGCCCCCCCTGCGACGAGTACAAGTGCGCCGAGCGCTGCGCCTCGGGGGTGGCGCGCGGCGGCGTCGGCATCCCCGCGGCGATGCGCGCGTAGTCTGCGTTGCGGCGCTCGAGGAAGTTGTCGTGGGCGGCGAGGTGGCAGCCGACGAGGAGAAGGCGCGCACCGGCGAGGCTGATGCTGTGATGGGTGGACGCATGTAGGCATGTGAGAGGGAGGGGCGGGGGGCGCGAGCCGATCGTTTGGGGGGGGAGGGAGGGAGGGGCTGCTGCGAGGTGGCATCTCATCAGGACGAGGCACGCTCCGGCGATGCTGATGCTGTGATGGGTCGGGGTTCAGGGAGGGGGTGCCGGCGTGAGAGTGGTAGGGAGGAAGCAAGGGAGGGGATATGCTGCGAGAGAACCGGTCAGGAAGAGGCGCGCGCCGGCGATGCTGATGCTGTGATGTGTGAAAGCACGCGCGTGAGTTAGAGGGAGGGGGGGGCGGGGAGCGCGAGCCGATCGTTTTAGGGGGGAGGGAGGGAGGGGATGCTGCAAGGTGGCACCTCATCAGGAGCAGGCGCGCGCCGGCAATGCTGATGCTGCGGGGTCGGGGGTCAGGGAGGGGGGGGCGGGCAGTGAGAGGGAGAAAGCCCGCACGCCCGCCCGCCCACCTGACCCCCCCCTCCCCCCTCCCTCCCTCCCTCGCGCCTGCCCACCAGTCCGTTTTTCTCATGCACTAACGTACACACACACACACACGCACACACACACACACACCCAGGGTTCCTGGGGTCTAATGCGCCATCAAAGGCGTCCGACGGAGTGTAAAATCGCCCCCACACACACGCACATACCCCCACACACACATCCACCCACACCTGATCGCCACCCCTCCCTTGTTCCCAACCACATTCCCGATGCCGGCCGCGACCGTCGCCCCATCAAGCAGCTGGGTCAGATTTGAAAGGTCAGTGCGCACGTACACGAACAGCGCAATGTCCATGAGTCTGCGGGAGGAGACCTGCGCAGCAAGCAGCGCGCCAGGCATTGCTGTTGTTGTTGTTGCTGTTGTTGTTTTTGTTGCTGATTTTTCTTGTTGTTGTTGCTGTTGTGTGTGTGTGTGCTTACGTGCACGTGTAGAGGCGCAATGCTCATATGAGGCTGCGGGAGGAGGCCTGTGCAGAATGTGGAAGAGAGAGGCGTGGTCGCAGCTGATGGATAATGCAGTCGAGGAGTGTACGCCAAGGCACCCCTCCCACACGGCACCCTTTCCCTCGCCACATGGCACCCCCTTTACTTTGGGGTTTAAGGGTTTGGGTTTTATAAACCCTAAACCCTAAAACTCCAAACCCCAAACCTTAAGCAGGTCGCCAGCCAGTTTCAGCCTGAAACTGAGTTTAGGGGTCGCGCGCCAGCGTCGACACGGGTCGAATACATCGTTACTGGCGTCACACAGACTGTAAAATCGCCATCACCAAGCAGGTCTAATACATCGTTACTGGAATCACACAGACTGTGAAATCACCATCACCAAGCAGGTATAATACATCGTTACTGGTGTAACACAGACTGTAGAATCCATCATCAAGCACCCACCTTTATAAACTGAGTGGCCGGCAGGTGTGCGGACAGCAGGTCATCTAGGTCGCCCAGTGGGCACGCCTCCTGCCATGTGATGGGTGCACATGCATGCGTACGTGAGGGTGGGTGGGTCGGTGAGCATGCGGGTGCGTGGGCGGAGCGGCACGTGTGCATGTGCGTGTGCGTGTGAGGGGAGAGGAAAGCGCAGCCCCGCGCGCCCACGCACCCACCCAACCTCTAGAAAAACGAGTATAGGGGACTACCAACCGACCTGAGACGCGAGCACGTGCACGTCCGCAACCCACCCACCACCCACCACCCACCCGCCACCCACTCACTCACTCACCCACCCACCCACCCACCCGCCACCCACTCACTTACTCACCCACACCACCACCCACCCACCCACCCACCCTCCAGTAGCAAAAACTAGTAGGGGACCGCCAACCGACCTGAAACGCGAGCACGTGTACGTCCGCGTGCAGCGCGCCCGACGCCGCGCCCGGCCCGGGCGCGCCAAACAGCTCCCTAGGCAGCCGCCGCGGCGTCGTGTGCGCCATGTTGAACGTCACCGCGTGCACGCGCAGCGAGAGCGACAGCGCGCCGCCGCTGTCGGCAAACGCAGCGGGAGGGGGGGCCAACATAGGGGCGGGGGCGGGGGAGGCAGGGGCGGGGGCGGGGGAGGCGTGCGGCGGCTGTGGGCTCGGAGGCGGCGCCAGAGCTGGGCCGGCGCTCGGGGGCGGCGGGGCGCGCGCCACCGCGGCCGCCGCTGTGGCGCCCAGGCTCCTGCCGCTGCCGCTGCTGCTCAGGCCGCCGCCGCTGCCGCTGCCGCCCATCCCGCTGCCGCTGCCGCCGCTGCCCATGCCGCTGCCCATGCCGCTGCCGCTGCCGGTGCCGCTGCCGCCCAGGCTGCCGTCCCCTCCGCCCATGTCACCGCCTCCTCTGCTGCTCGCTGCCGCGCGCGACTTGGCGTCGGTGATCGACGGCAACAGGAGGTCGGGCGGCATCCTGCTCGGCGGCTTCGACGCGGCGCTGGACCAGTGCTGCTGCCACTGCTGCTGCTGGTACTGCTGGTACTGCTGCTGCTGCTGCTGCTGCTGCTGCTGCTGTTCCTGCTGCAGATGTTGGTCCTGTTGGTCCTGTTGCTGCTGGTGCTGCTGGTGTTGCTGCTGATAATGCGGTTGCTGTGTCTGGTGCGGTTGCTGGTACTGCTGCGGCTGCTGCATCTGGTTATGTTGTATCACCTGATACTGCTGCAGCTGCTGTTGCTGATACTGCTCCAGCTGCTGGTGGGACAGCATACTGGGTGGCGAGCTGTTGCGCCCCTGAAGCAGCGATGGGCTGAGCTGCGGCTGTGGACCGCTCCACTGCTGCGCCAGCGGCTGCGGGCTCCACGGCCCCGCCTGCGTGTCTCCGCTGTATGGCGGGCTGAGCGCCCCGGCGCCGACGGGCACATGGCTCGTCGCGGCCCGCGAGCCCAGGTGCTTGCGCATCGACGGCATGGGCGGCGTGCGCGCAGCTGAGGCGGTGCGCGGCGAGGGCCTTCCGCCGGTGCTGGAGCTGGGGTGGCTGTGCGCAGGTGCGGCGGGCGCCCCGCCGAGCCACACGCCGCTCGCAGCTGGCTGCCGCTGCTGCTGCTGCTGCAGCGGAGACGACGGCATTGCAGTTAGGCCGCCGCTGTGCTGTATGGCCAGTGCGGAGTGATGGCTGATCCCAGGCGCTGCCCCTGCCATGCCATACTGACCAGGGCTCACCTCGTACGCTCCGTGCGGCACTGGTGCCCATCGCGGCACCGGTGCATCAGGGCCTGCGGTCAAGCTCGCCGCTTGCTGCTGTGCCATGCCACCTCCTGTCTACCGCTACTCAAGAGCAGCAGGCTGCACTGGCGCATGCACGCGCGCATGCATGGTGACGCTTGCCCATGCGTGTGTGTTTCACAACCGCCGGCTAAATGCCCCCTACTTATTCCTCCAGTTATTCATGCTCTGCGCATGATGATGGCCACGAACTGTAGCTGCACAATGACACCTGAGCAACCGTTTGTGTTCAACAGGCAGCAGTTGCGCAGGGACAATCCCAGTTGGGTGCCGATGGCAATGTAATGGCTATGTCTATATGAAATTTATGGAAATGACGAGATCGGCGCTGCACGCGGTTCCAGCAATTTATCTGTGTGGGCGGGTGTCACAACACCCTTGCAACAGCGTCATTTTTGTCCATCCTCTCCTGCACCACATCCGATGTTATTGCGATCATCTGGGTCGCGCGTCATCTGCGCTGGGGCGCAGGCCCCCGCGAGAGCGGGCCTGGCTCAAGTTGGAGGGCGCCAACGACGAGACGTCCGCGCGGCTGTGGGCCCGATGCGGGTGCCCGTGTCCGTGATGTCCGACTCGTATAAGAGCACACATTTTATGCAGTACCCAGCTGCAAGCAAGATGGTCGCGGTGAGTTTTGTCGTTGGTTGCGCACGGCACGCAATGGGTGGATGTCGCAGGGACGCGTGCTCAGCGGCGATAATGGAGACTGGCGCAGGCCGACGGCTGCATCCGGAGGGGCGCTTGTCCGGGACTGCCAGCATGCATGGCATGGCATGGCACCACCATGCAGAGCTCACACGCGCACACACACACACACACACTTCGCAGTACGGCGAGTTCCGCAGAGGCTACGAAAATGACATTGAAGACACCCGCCTGCTGTTCTACGGCATTCGCTACCTAATCGAGGAGTACGTGTCGCAGCAGTGGACGATGGAGGACGTGGAAAAGGCGGACATGTTTTACCGGTGCGCACGCACCCGCACACACACACGCATCTCGCACCCCATGCATTGATCCCTCAGAAATTTGGGTGGCCCTGGTGCACACCACCGGGCCGCCTGCACGTCCCCTGCGCAACAACCTGCGCGGCGCAACATGGCACTCACGGCGGTTTGTGTGTGTGCTTGTGCGTGCGCGTGCCCCAACTGCAGGACGCACCTGGCGCCCGCGTTCTCCCAGTTCCCGTTCCCGCGGGAGCTGTTTGCAAAGTTTGTAGTAGAGAACAATGGCTACTTCCCGGTGACGATCGAGGCGCTGCCAGAGGGCACGTGCATCCACGCGCGCGTGCCCGTGTACCAGATCACGGCCGAAGGCGAGTACTCGCCGCTGTGCACGTTCCTGGAGACGCTGCTCACCATGGTGTGGTACCCGACCACCGTGGCAACGCTGAGCCGACGAGCGCGCGACGTCGTGGAGGCGTCGTTTGAGAAGACGAGCGAGGGCGGCAAGCGGTCTCCCCTGGTGGAGTCGCGGCTGCAGGACTTTGGCTTCCGCGGGTGCACGAGCGTGGAGCAGAGCATCATCGGTGGGTGTGCCCACCTACTCAGCTTCACCGGCACCGACACGATGTCTGCCGCGTACTACGCCCAGTTCCACCTCAACGGGGGGCGGCCAGTGGGCATGAGCGTGCCGGCGACGGAGCACAGCGTGATGACGGCGTGGAGGACCGAGACGGAGGCGATAGAGAACATGATTGACAAATTTGGCTCCGGGATCTTCTCCATTGTGATGGACAGCTACGACTACGCCAAGGCGCTGTCAGAGGTGCTGCCCTCGATAGCGGTGAAGAAGGTTGGCAAGGGCGGCTACATGGTGCTGCGCCCCGACAGCGGGGACCCGACAGAGGCGGTCCTCATGGCGCTGGTGGCGGCAGACCGGGTGTTTGGAAGCACCATGAACCGCCGCGGCTACAAGGTCGTCAACGGCGCAGGCGTCATCCAGGGCGACGGCATCGACGTGAGGGTCATGGCCAAGATCTGCGGCTCAGTCGAGGCATCTGGCTTCAGCGCCGAGAGCGTGGTGTACGGCATGGGCGGCGGCCTGCTGCAGAAGGTAAACCGCGACACGATGTCGTTCGCGACAAAGCTCAACCACATCGTGTACGCGGGCGGCAAGGCCCGCGACTGCATGAAGCAGCCGCTGACAGACAGCGGCAAATTCTCTCTGCCAGGTGTGCTTGCGGTCAAGCGCTACAGGGGCGTGCCGACAGCGTTCCCCAAGGACAGCGGCGAGGTGTCGGAGGCCGAAAACCTGCTGCGCGTCGTGTACGACAAGGGCCCCGTGGCGGGGCTCGTGTGGGACGACTTCGACACGGTGCGCGCACGGGTGACGGAGGAGTGGGACGCGCTGCCGCCGAGGGCTGACAGCCTCTCAGACTCACTCAAGTCAAAGATCAACGCGCAGCTTGAGAAGCGCGGCAAGCGCGCGCGCTTCAGCCTGCCCACCGACCAGTGTGCTTCCGGTTTTTGACAACCGACGCGTGATTGAGTTTTGAGTGTTGACCGAGTCTGTTTGGACATCTTTCGCAAGATGTCCAAACAGATTCGCTCAACACTCAAAACGCTATCAACGCGGCGTGTCGGGGTGTGTGCCCGCACTTGTGCTATGCACCATGCTGTGGGCTGCTGTGCAAGTCCACTGCTCCATCCACAGTGATTTACATTCCTTCAAAGAAAAAAACTACCCAAAGAGAGGTTTACCTGCTTAAGCGACTGGGGCAACAAAAACAACCCAGCTGATCATGCATGTGATGATCCATCCACATGCATCAGTTGCACGGCTTAATCCTGCAAGCCAACATGTCAAAGCTGTATGGGCACGTGCGAGAGGTAGAGTGCGTGATGGGGCGCGGAAGAATCCTGTGCCATTCTGCGCACATAGATAAGAGCACACAACAGATCTATGCAATATGCAATGCAACGGTCAGAGGACATTTAATACGAAATATACACAGAAACCAGACGGTAACACATGTGCTCCTCGACTGTTCATACTGTCTCTCAAAAGTACGCGTGCACCGACTACTGGCCCTACCAGGTTCCCAACACTTGAGGCGGCGCCTGAGGCGGCATACTTGCTTGCGCGGATCAGGCGGCGTCTGAGAAACGCCACCACCGCCTCAGGCGCAGCCCCGACCGCCCGAGGCGTTGCCGTAGGCGCCCACCACCGCCTGAGGCACCCCGACCGCCTCAGGTGTTACGACCGCGTTGACTTGCGCGGATCAGACGTTGGGGCTGTGGTAGGGTGGGGGGGCCGGTGCTGAGGGTGGGGCGCTGGGGTGGGGCGGGGCGTTCCCTACTCCCGGGCAGCTGTGCACGTGTGAGCCCCGCCGGGGCCGGCTCACGGGCGCAGCTCCTGCTCCTGCTGCGCCCTCAACACGGTCGCCATTCCCACGACGTACTCGTTGATGAGCCGCGGCGTTCGCAGCAGCGTCGTCAGCGCGGCCAGCCTCTCGCGGATCACGCGCGACGTGACGAGGCTGCTCGAGTCGTAACCTGTCGCACCGAGCTCCAGAAGCAGCCTGACGCAGCAGTCGCGCGCGGCGCACGGCTCGCCGTCGAGCTCGAGCAGCGGCGAGAGCGTCTCCATCGCGCCGCTCATGGCGGCGGCCGTCTGCCGCGCGTCGCTCGGCTGCGCCTGCTCGTGCAGGTGGCGCAGCAGCAGGAGCAGGGGCGCAAAGTTGCGCGCGCCGTCGGCGGCCGCCTGTCCCGCTGCAGCGTTAACCGTGAAGCCAGCAGCCATCGTGAAAACGTCGGTGAACACCATCCGGCTGGCCGCCTCGGCGGCGCTTAGGTGGTCGAGGATGAGGCGCATGACCGCGACGCGGCCAATGCTAGCAGCATAACTGAGGATGGTCGACCCCATGCCCTCTTCGCGTGCTAGCATCACTGCGGTGACTGCACGCGGCTGGTGGTCGAGAAGGAGCCGCACGGTCTCGGCGTGGCCGCTCATGGCAGCTCTTGCAAAGGAATCGCGGTTGGCAGTCGTATTTTTCAGCATCGCCGCCGCGCTGAACTGCGGGTGCGCCAGGCAGACGCCGATTGCGCCCGCGTGGCCCCTGGAGGCGGCCTCGTAGAAGATGTTGCGACCATTGATCTCGATGTGCCCCAGCATCGCCGCTGCGTCAGCACGCGGGTGGTCGAGGAGCAGGGACATGCAGGCGACGTGCTCGTTGCGGCTCGCGCGCATCAGCGCAGTCTTCTCGTACTCGTTCGCTTGCGCCAGCATGCCAGCTGCGTCGGCGCCTGGGTGCGCCAGCATGACGCGCATCGCCTCCACGTGCCCATCCTCAGCGGCGCACATGAGTGCGGTGTTGCCGTTGCGCCCCCCGAGCACACACAGCAGCCTGTCTGGGCCTGCCGCGCGGTCGAGGAGCGTCAGCATGACGGCGAGGTCGCCATCTGCAGCGGCGTCGCACAGCTCGTAGCCCTCGTCCACCTCGACCGCGTCCACCTGGGTTCCGGGGGAGAGGAGGCGAGCGGGGCGTGCGTGTGTGTGTGTGTGTGCGCGTGTGCGTGTGTGTGTGTGTGTTCGTCATGGTGGGTCATGGGATGCATGCATGCTTGAGATTCGCCAGGGGGGGGTGCACCGCCGCGCCACCAATGGGGGCGTGCGTACACGGGTGCAACCACCCACCTGCTCGCACATCGTCCGGCACACGAGTCGCAGGGCCTGGCGGGTCTCGCTGTCGAGATGTTAGGCAAGTTTGGCGAAGGCGCCAAATTCTCTGGGGTCGTATAAAACTGCTCGCGCGGCAGCGGCTAGGTGGAGACCCATGCCTGTCAGTGGCACTGACCTTGCAGCCTTGGATTGTCAATCTAGGAATGAGATGATTTGGGCAAGTGTGGGGCGGTGTGGGCCATGTTTTGACGCCCCCTGCTCTGCTCTGCCTGCTCACCCCCCTGGCCTTGCGGCACCGACGTCCTTCGACATGTCAGGGCTGGGAGCCCCGCAGCCCCGGCGGAAGGCGGATGGAGAATCAATACCGAATTTAGTTCTTGTTGCCATCCTGGCGCTGGGCTGCGGTGCGTGGGCGTGACACCCGTGATATCCAATGGGGAGATCCACATGTGCCTGTGTTTGGGGGGGCGCTGCCTGCTCGCCTGCATGCAACGCCACCATGCGCATGGTGCGACAGCTGCAGCCTGTGCACCAGCCTGCCTGGTGTTGCACATGCAGTGAACCCCCCCGCCGCTCTGCCCTGCACACTCAGGCTTCCTGTGCTTTGGGGAGGGCATGTGAGCTCCAGGCGCCATGCATGGCGTTTTGGCCCATGCCCATGCGGCCTGCATGCGGCCCATGCTTATATTGCATCGGCCACACACAGGATTCCTTTCCTTCAATTTCGGCCAGATACTGACAATCTCGCGCGAGGTCATCCACGAGTCGCTCGCGCAGCAGCACCACCTCCAACACGAGTACTGCTCGTATACCAAGTGTACGCTCAACAAGCACCACTCGCGGAAAGGTGGGGGCGACGACACGGACGCGGCGGGCATGCACGCGCAGGATCACCATGCATGCATGCACACACCCATGACCGCACACACACGCGCGCCTATGCCACACGCGTCATGCGGCATCCGCGCGCCCCTGCGCCTGCAGATGCGTTTGGTCTGTTGATCGGCAAGGCCAACAGCCTGGAGGAGCAGGAGCGTCTCGACAGCCTTATGTTTCCTGCACCGCCCGCGGAGACTGTCCGGGCGCTATCGACCAGGGCGTGCGAGAAGGAGCAGGAGTGCGTGCGTGTGTGTGTTTGTGTGTGTGCGCGCGCGTGTGTGTGTGTGTGTGTGTGTGCAGGGGGTGGGGATGGGGAAGCGTGCATACATGCGTGCGTGTGTGTGTGTGGGGGGGGGGCATGCGCGGAGAGGGCGCACATCCACACGTGCACACGTGCACACGCGTACGTGCCGCA
Source organism: Chlamydomonas sp. UWO 241 (assembly GCA_016618255.1). Classification (NCBI taxonomy): domain Eukaryota; kingdom Viridiplantae; phylum Chlorophyta; class Chlorophyceae; order Chlamydomonadales; family Chlamydomonadaceae; genus Chlamydomonas; species Chlamydomonas priscui. The sequence goes on along the minus strand of VFSX01000093.1, from coordinate 148,494 downwards.
CGTGCCACCTTGACGCCATGCGCTTCCGCCATGCGCCGCCGCCACGCGCAGCGACGGCGACGGCGTCAAGTGCCTGGAGGGCTCGCCCACAAACCGGTGGTTTGAGGTGTGTGCAGCTGCTATCCGCGTGTGGCAACCTCAGGTCGTGGCAGGGCCTGCACCGCCGGCTCTGCGAAATTGGAGGAAGCGCAATTTGGGGTACCCACTGCGGATCGAACACCCGACCTCTGGGGTCGAAGGTGCCGCCCTTGGCCACTGGGGCTGAAGGGCCCACGCACCGAAACCACTGTGGCAGATGGGCTAAAAAGGGTCCTAGGTGTCGTAGTTGGGCGCTGTTGGCCTTATGCATTCGGTGACACACCCCCAACGCCGCCTGGCGCACCCGCACACATCGCCCGCCCAACAACCCACTTACAGTACCATCCACAGTGTCCCCACCCAGCCATCCACATGTCAACCACCCAACCATCCACGCCACATTTCCCTCCCCGCTTTCCGGTGTCCCCCATGTGACCGCTTTACGGGCCTGCCGCTTCAAGACCCACTCCTCAGTCATAACGCACATCCACGGAGCTTACCGCTGTCCCGGTGCTGCCCTGCATGCCTCGCCCTGTGCGTTGCCCTGTAGGAGTACTACCGTCTGGGCCACCGCCACTGGGACCTCGACGCGTACATCAACAAGGCGGGAGACTTTGAGGGCACGCCGCTGCAGAAAGGCCTGGGGCGCAAGGTCAGAAGCCCATGGGCCCGTTCACACAGCTTTTTGTGGCAGCACACTGATCGCATTCCGGGAATATATGTGACGTTGATACTGAGCAGCCTGGCTCGCGGCCTCAGAGCATGTGTGGCGCGAAGACGGCTCAGCCTTCACCTGGCCACCTGCCTGCCTGCCTGCCTGCCTGTCTGCCTGTGTGCCTGCCTGCCTGTCTGCCTGCCTGCCTGCCTGCCTGCCTGCCTGCCTGCTTGCCCGCCTGCCTGCCTGCCCGCCTGCCTGCCTGCCTGCCTGCCTGCCTGCCTGCCTGCCTGCCTGCCTGCCTGCCTGCCTGCCTGCCTGCCTGTGTGCCTGCCTGCCTGCAGGCGGACAGCGTGGAGGGCTGCGTGGTCGAGTGACTGATGGCTCATTCGTGACCTCGCCACCTGCCTGCCTGCCTGCCCGCCTGCCTGCCTGCCTGCCTGCCTGCCTGCCTGTCTGCCTGTGTGCCTGCCTGCCTGTCTGCCTGCCTGCCTGCCTGCCTGCCTGCCTGCCTGCTTGCCCGCCTACCTGCCTGCCCGCCTGCCTGCCTGCCTGCCTGCCTGCCTGCCTGCCTGCCTGTGTGCCTGCCTGCCTGCAGGCGGACAGCGTGGAGGGCTGCGTGGTCGAGTGACTGATGGCTCATTCGTGACCTCGCCACCTGCCTGCCTGCCTGCCCGCCTGCCTGCCTGCCTGCCTGCCTGCCTGCCTGCCTGCCTGCCTGTGTGCCTGCCTGCCTGTCTGCCTGCCTGCCTGCCTGCCTGCCTGCCTGCCTGCCTGCAGACGGACAGCGTGGATGCCTGCGTGGTCGAGTGCCTGATGGCTCATTCGTGACCTCGCCACCTGCCTGCCTGCCTGCCTGCCTGCCTGCCTGTGTGCCTGCCTGCCTGCCTGCCTGCCTGCGCGGCCGAGTGCCTGATGGCTCATTCGTGACCTCACCACCTGCCTGCCTGCGCACCTGCCTGCCTGCCTGCCTGCCTGCCTGCCTGCAGACGGACAGCGTGGAGGGCTGCGTGGTCGAGTGACTGATGGCTCATTCGTGACCTCGCCACCTGCCTGCCTGCCTGCGCACCTGCCTGCTAACCTGCGTGTCTGCCTGACCGCCTGCCTGCCCGCCTGCCTGCAGACAGACAGCGTGGAGGCCTGCGCGGCCGAGTGCCTGATGGCTCATTCTTGACCTCGCCACCTGCCTGACCGCCTGCCTGCGCACCTGCCCGCCTGCCTGCCTGCAGACGGACAGCGTGGATGGCTGCGTGGTCGAGTGCCTGATGACTCATTTGTGACCTCGCCACCTGCCTGCCTGCCTGCGCGCCTGCCTGTCCGCCCGCCTGCCCGCCTGCCCGCCTGCCCGCCGGCCCGCCGGCCTGCCGGCCTGCCTGCAGGCGGACAGCGTGGAGGGCTGCGCGGCCGAGTGCCTGATGGCTCATTCGTGACTTCACCACCTGCCTGCCTGCCTGCCTGCCTGCCTGCACACAGACGGACAGTGTGGAGGCCTGCGCAGCCGAGTGCCTGCAGCTGCCGAGCCACCTCATCCCTGCCTGCCTGCCTGCGCGCCTGCCTGCACGCAGACGGACAGTGTGGAGGCCTGCACGGCCGAGTGCCTGCAGCTGCCGAGCCACCTCATCCCTGCCTGCCTGCGCACCTGCCCGCCTGCCTGCCTGCAGGCGGACAGGGTGGAGGGCTGCGTTGTCGAGTGCCTGATGACTCATTCGTGACCTCGCCACCTGCCTGCCTGCCTGTGCACCTGCCTGCCTGCCTGCCTGCCTGCTTGCCTGCCTGCCTGCCTGCCTCCTGCCTGCCTGCAGACAGACAGCGTGGAGGCCTGCGTGGTCGAGTGCCTGATGGCTCATTCTTGACCTCACCACCTGCCTGCCTGCGCGCCTGCCTGCACGCAGACGGACAGCGTAGAGGCCTGCGCGGCCGAGTGCCTGCAGCTGCCAAGCCACCTCATCCCGGGGCCGCTGCAGATGCTCCCGTGCAATGCGTTTTCATACTGCGCGGAGGAGCGGTGCTACGAGGCGGGGGAGGGCGAGCGCAAGCACGTCAAGGGAGATTGCTGGCTGCAGTTCATCGAGGCGCCCGCTGCTCCGCTGGTGAGTGGCGCTGGTGTGGCGAGGAGGGGCGACGGCGCTGTGTCGGGCACTGACGGTGCGGGCGCTGGGAGTGTGTGCTGGGTGTGAGTGCCGTCTGCTCACGCCCCCACCCCATCCGCCCCCTGTTGCCCTGCTCCCCGTAGCGCAAGTACCGCGGCGCCGTGTCGTCCAGCAGCCAGGCGCATGTGCTCGGCACGCACGGCCACGGCCAGTGGTGGGGCGGCGTGCTGCTGCCGCGCGGGCTCAAGCCCGCAAACACCACCTTCGTCAGTCGCGTGGTGGAGGTAGCCAAGAGGGCGGAGGCTGCTAAAGCGTGATGAGGGCGGCGGGCGGCATATCTAGGAACCATGGAGATCCATGGGAAGTTACCCACTGGCCTGCCTACCACTTAAGGTTGATCCAGGTCGTGGCAGCGTTTAGGCAGCCCCCATATCTCTATCTACCTTAAGCTATCTTAAGGAGTTGCTGTTGCTGCTGTAGTCTTAAGTGGATTGTAAAACTCTCATCATCTTAATTTCAATTCGGGTCAGGACAGCTGTCACCCCACACTTTCGGGATCTGATGCAGGCAGGGACTCCTCTCAGTCCCAGCATTCATCCAGCATGAAGACTGACGGAGAGAAGGATGGCCACAGCATCTTCAAGCTGGTAATACTCTGCGCGCTGGCGCTGGGCAGCGGTGAGACGAGTGTGACATCGCTTATGCGCACCCCGCGCTGCGGGACCCGAGGATCGAAGTAGAGGCAACAGTGTTGCACGTGTGATGCACCGTAGCGAGGGAATACTCTATGGGGCAGGGCTGTTTGAGGGGCTGGAGGGCAGGTGCAGAGGCTTGTGGTGTGCGTTGTCACCACATTGTGCATGGATATGGCACACCGGGGGATGCTGCTCATGGGGAATACATGACCAGAAAGTAGGGAAAGGTCTCAGCCCAGCTGATGTGTTGGGGAGTGCATGCATGCATGCGCCATGCACGCACGCATGCGACACGCACGCATGGCTAATGCTACACCCACATGTGAAGCGCTTCAGCTACTGTGCGCTGCTTTCACCATATGTGCTGGTGCTGCACAATGTTCAGCAGGGAAGCGATTGCGATGAGGGTGTCCTAAACATACTGGGTAAAACGCCCCGATTCCCGCGACGGGAGTGGAGTGGCACGGTCGAAGTGGAGGTGGAAGGTTGAGGTCGCAGGTGGAAGGTCGAGCTTTGTCCTGACGGAACAAAAACACATGCAGGGTTCCTACTCTTCAACTTCCAGCACATCGTTCACGTGAGCCACTTCCACCTGAGCCTACACACATCGCACCGGGCCACTGCGTTCTGCGCGTTCGCAGGATGCAAGTCGGAGGACATGCCCGCAGGTGAGGCGTGTGCGTGTGCGTGTGCGTGTGCGTGTGCGTGTGCGTGTGCGTGCGTGCGTGTGCGTGTGCGTGTGTGTGTGCGTGCGTGCGTGTGCGTGTGGTCACTCTCACTCACACGCTCACGCACTCTCTCACACAGTCTCGCTCGCACACTCTTTCACTCTGCCTCACTCTCACTCACTCTCTCTCACTCACTCACTCTCACCCACCCACCTCTCCCATGCACGCACGCCATGCCATGCACACCGTTGCCTGCGACGCAGACGCGTCAGGAGTGATCCCAGAGGCCTCGCGCAACGCGTCCGCCGAGGCCAACTCGTCCAAGGTCTCTGTGAGCACGCTTGCAGCCGTCGACCCGCCAGTGACAGACGCGGTCGTCAAGGCGCTGAGGTCGCGCGTGTGTGGGTCGCCGGCCATCGACGGGTGGGTGTGTGGGGGGGTGCAAGGGGATGTGTGCGCGAGGGCGCGCGTGTGTGCGTGCGTGCCCACGTTCCAAATTTCATCGAGCACGCGACAACAGCCTCCATCCCTCCCCCCCCTGTCAAGGCGCTGAGGTCGCGCGTGTGTGGGTCGCCGGCCATTGACGGGTGTGTGGGTGTGTGTGGGGGGTGGGGGAAGTGTGGGGGGTGGGGGTGCAAGGGGACGTGTGAGCGTGCACGCGTGCACGCCTGTGTGCGTGCGTGCCCCACGTTGCCAAGGCGCTGAGGTCGCGCGTGTGTGGGTTGCCGGCTATCGACGTGTGTGTGCGGTGTGTTTGTGGGGTGCAAGGGGACGTGTGCGCGCGTGCGTGCATGCGTGCGTGCGTATGTGGAGGTGCGTGCGTGCACGCGTGCGTGCGTGCGTGCCCCGCGTTCCAAGTTTCCTCGAGGACGCGACCACAACCTCCTTCCCTCCCCTGCCCCCCGCCCCTATACAACCCATATACACACACACACACACACAAACACACACAGCTACTCCCACGTCGTTCCAAAGTGCCTCTAAGACTCGAACCACTGCCTGCCTCCCGCCCCCTGCCCCCCGCCCCTGTCAACGCACGCACACACACACACACACACACACACACATACACACGCACACACGTGCAGCCACTCGCACGTCGTTCCAAAGTGCCTCGAGGACTCGACCACAGCCTGCCTCCATCCCCTACCCCAAGCCTGCCCCCCCCCCCCTCCCCCCCGCTTCCCCGTAGCTACTCGCACGTCGTTCCAAAGTGCCTCGAGGACTCTCCGACCGCAAAGTGGTGGGCCGCCTACTACAAGGCCGGCGGCCGGCAACGCGACCTCGTCGTGCATATAGAGAAGAACGCAGGTGCGCAGCCCTACCACATTCCCAAACGCCTGAGGCGGCGCGTCAGGTGCCGCCTTCACTTGCACGGATTGGGCTGCGCCTCAGGCGCTCCGACACCGCCTGAGGCGCACCCCCGACCGCCCGAGACTTCCAAGGCGGCGCCTCGGGCGTCACCCCCGACTGCTTCGGGCGCCACCCCGACCGCCTAGGCGCCCACCACCGCCTGAGGCGCACCCCTGACCGCCTCAGGCGTTTTGACCGCCTTCACTTGCGCGTCTCAAATGTTCGGATTTTGGTAGGGCAGGTGGCTGCGGAACATGGGCCTCTACTTACACACAGCTGACTCGATTGGAGGCTGTCCACAGGCTGTCCACTTCAACTGCCTTCGTCGCAGTCTGGGCGTACGCCCGATCGACAGGCATTCACTTACATTCGGCGGGCGTGCGGCGCTGAGCCACTTGTGAGCCTTGCGGCGAGGCAATCATTGCAGTGGCTAGGCCATGTGATGCGCATGCCGGCTGCTCGTCTTCCTCAAACGATTTATGACTGGGTTATGGAGGGTCAAGTAACCGCCCTGTGCGGTAAAATCCCAATTCTCGAGGAGCACCACTGGATGGGTGGGTGGGCTGTGGGTGGGTGGGGGAGGTGGAAGGGCAGTGCCGAGTCAGCGCCCTATCACAGCCAGCGTCTGGGTTGCGGGCTGCGCGAGTCAAGAGTCCGCTCTGTTGCCCGACGTTGCTTTCGAGGCGTCGCTGCCCTCCTTTTTCTGTAGGTCCTAGGACTGTGACTTGGCACACACGCACACGCACACACGCACGCACACACACACATGCACACACGCACACGTACACACACGCACACACACATCGATTGCCTCGCCCGCAGAGTTTGACGGCCTGGCCGTCGCGTGGGGGCTCGGGAATAAGAATGCGACGGCGGTGGAGTGCGTTCCACACACACACACACACACACACACACGCAACGAACACACACACACGCACACATTGATTGCCTCGCCCGCCGAGTGTGACGGCTTGGTTGCCTTTTTGTTCCCAACCCCCTATGCGGCAGCAATGCGACGGCCAGGCTGTCTAACTCTGCGGGCGAGGCAATCAATGTGTGCGTGTGTGCATGCGTGTGGAACACACTCTTCCACCGGTGGAGGAGTGCGTGAAACCGACGCACACACACACGCGCACACGTACACACGCATGCACGCACACACGCCTTGATTGCCTCGCCCGCAGAGTTTGATGGCCTGGCCGTCGCATGGGGGCTCAAGAACAAGAAGGCGATGGTGGAGGAGTGCGTTCCACACACACACACACACACACACGCAGACACTCAACACACACACACGCATGCACGCACACACACATCAATTGCCTCGCCCGCAGAGTTTGACGGCCTGGCCGTCGCGTGGGGGCTCGGGAATAAGAAGGCGACGGCAGAAGAGTGCGCAGCTCAGTGCCTAGCGCACATGCCCGGCCAAATCGACGGTGAGTGCGCGGGGGCGAGGTTTGCATTTTACAGAATGGGCTAGAGATGAGGCTTGCAGCGGCGTTGGATTTGTGGGAGAGGGGAGGAGTGCGCAGCTCAGTGCCTCGCGCACATGCCCGGCCAGATCGACGGTGAGTGCGCTTGTGAGGGCGCTTGTGAATTGAAGTGAATGTGAAGTGAAATGCAGTGACGATGAGCGCTCGGGCCGCTTGGGTGCAGCGGGTTGGATTTGTGGGAGAGGGGAGGGGTGCGCAGCTCATTGCCTAGCGCACATGCCCGGCCAGATCGATGGTGAGTGCGCTTGTGAGGGCGCTTGTGAATTGAATTGAATGTGAAGTGAAGTGCAGTGACGATGAGCGCTCGGGTCGCTTGGGTGCAGCGGGTTGGATTTGTGGGAGAGGGGAGGGGTGCGCAGCTCATTGCCTAGCGCACATGCTCGGCCAGATCGACGGTGAGTGCGCTTGTGAGGGCGCTTGTGAATTGAAGTGAATGTGAAGTGAAGTGCAGTGACGATGAGCGCTCGGGTCGCTTGGGTGCAGCGGGTTGGATTTGTGGGAGAGGGGAGGGGTGCGCAGCTCATTGCCTAGCGCACATGCTCGGCCAGATCGACGGTGAGTGCGCTTGTGAGGGCGCTTGTGAATTGAATTGAATGTGAAGTGAAGTGCAGTGACGATGAGCGCTCGGGTCGCTTGGGTGTAGCGGGTTGGATTTGTGGGAGAGGGGAGGGGTGCGCAGTGCCTAGCGCACATGCCCGGCCAGGTCGACGGTGAGTGCGCGGGGGCGCTCCCCTCCGCCCCCCCCCCTCCTCTCTGCATCCCCCTCCTCTCCCCCTCTCCCCCCACCTGACCATGCCCCGCACCCCCGTGCCCCCAGGCCCGTTCAAGAACCTGCCATGCAATGCGTTTTCGTGGTGCCCCGACGACGTGTGCTTTGCGCCCGACGCGCACCACCACACCAAGGGAGACTGCTGGATCAAGTTCACAGAGGGGCCAGCATGGCCAGAGGTGCGTGAAGTGTGTGTGTGTGTGTGTGTGCCGAGGTGGCTTCAGATTGCATGCGATGCTGGTGTGACTGAAGGTGGTGGTGGTGCGTGTGTGTGTGTGACTTTGTCACACCCTGCTATGTGTGTGTGCGTGTGCGTGTGTGTGTGCGTGCAGTACGTGTGTGTGTGCATACGCGCGTGTGTGCGTACCTGCCAGCCCGCTTTTCACACGTGTGACACACATGGCAGGGTGCACCGTTTCGGGGGGGGCGTGCTCACACGGGCGCGGGTGTGTTGCTGTTGGGGCGCATCGCGCGGTTACATGGACGACGCGATGGTGGACACTCTGGTTCCCTGGAACTCTGTCCCTGTCTCTGCCCCTGCCCCTGTCCCTGTACCCTGTCCCTGTCCATGTCCCTGTCCCTGTCCCTGTCCCTGTCCCTGCCAAGAGTACTTGATCGTCCACTCGTGTGTGGGGACTCCTAGAAGCGTGCTGCCCGGCCCACCCACAGCCCCTGCCCACGCACGCAGATCAACATGCGCGGCGTGCTCCCGCCTGAGTTCAAGACGCGGCACCCCGAGGCGCCCGATAAGGCGCAGTGGTGGGGCGGCGTGCTGCTGCCCCAGGGCGTGCTGCCGACAAACGGCACATTTGGGCCGCGGTGGAAGTGGTGACCGGGTAGCAGGCGGGCTGTCAGGGCAGGTGTGACTTGCCTGGCTCGACCTGTCACAGCGGGGCTTGTAGCGGCGGCCTTGAGAGAGAGAGAAAGAGAGAGAGGGTGAGGCAGGCTGTCAGCCCCCTTGGGCTGCTGAGCCGCGCGTGGGATCATAATAAACTTGCAAGATATGTGGAGACGTGACCGCTTTTGTCGTCACTGTGCGGCGCTGTACAACGCTCTGCTCTCACTTACAGTCGCCCTCGCAGCGTGGCACCAACCATGCCGATAACAACAAATAGAAACGGGCCCCCAAAACTGGTACACGAGGGAGGATAAACAAAATGCGGCGTGGAAGCCCTCAGAGCCTGGGGTGGTGTGGGCCTGGGGTGGGGTGGTGTGGGGGGTTAGTGGCGGTGGAGCAGAGTGTCTGCCCCGCGCCTTGTTGGAGGAAGGATTGAGAGGGCATGTCTCGGGGCGTCGACACGCAGGCGTCCCAAAACAGGTGGCGCCCACGCCAGCCGTACCGCCTTACTTGCCAGGGCCGTCCTCGCGACCACCCTCGCCCAGAGCGACAGCCCCCACGGTCTGAGGACCAGTTACTTCAAGACCAGCCTGGACCGGTCCTGGGGTCCTGGTCCTGGGGTCCCAGGACCAGCCTCAGGACCAGCTCATGATCAGTCACAAGACCGGTCCTAGGACCAGCTCAGGACCAGGGGTCGTGCCCGGAGTGCCACCGCTCCACACAAGGTCACTCACCGTACCACCACGGGCCAGCCACCAGTAGGCAGCCCACGGGTAGCCAGCCTGCTAGTGGTGCTCGAGCGTTACAGGTTACTCGAGCAGCGTCGAACGCGCTGCATGTTTCAGGCACAAATCTCTGCGTCGCCCGGGGCGTCATCAGAGCCACCTCAAGCGAGGAGGGAAGGAAGCCAACTCACTCAGTACCACAAGCAGCCTGCCGCCAGCCTGCGGGTGCACCGTGGTGCTCGGGCGCTACGCGCCGAGCGGCGTCGAACGCGCAGCGTATTCGGTGCGTTAACGCACAGCTCTGTGGAGCCCAGGGCGTCATCAGAGCCACCTCAGCGAGAAGGGAAGAAGCCAACTCACTCGGTACCACCAGCAGCCAGCCGCCAGCAGCCAGCCTGCTAATAGTGCTCGGGCGCCGCAAGCCGAGCAGCATCGAACGCGCTGCATGTCTCAGGCAACACAGCTCTGCGTCGCCCAGGACATCATCAGAGCCACCTCAAGCAAGGACAGAAGGAAGCCAATCCACTCTGCACCACCAGCAGCCAGCAGCCAGCAGCCTGCTGGTAGTGCTCAAGCGCTATGCGCTGATGCGCTGCCTGTTTCAGGCACACACATCTCTGCGTCGCCCGGGGCGTCACAAGAGCCGCCTCACGCGAGGAAGAGCGCGACCGCCAGCATGCCAGCGATGACAAACTCGGTGCAGAACACGCCGGGCGAGCCGAACGCGCCGATCGGCACGATGTCGACGCGCACCCAGTTGTGCACGAGCGTGCCGAGCAGCGCGCCAGCGATGAGCACCGCGAACGACAGGCCGGCAGCCTTGCCTGCAGGTGGCGTGTGCATGTGTGTGTGTGTGTGTGCGCACGAGCGATGAGCACCGCGAACGACAGGCCGGCAGCCTTGCCCGCAGGTGGCGTGTGTGTGTGTGTGTGTGCGCACGAGCGATGAGCACCGCGAACGACAGGCCGGCAGCCTTGCCTGCAGGTGGCGTGCGTGTGCGTGTGCGTGTGTGTGTGTGAGAGCAGCGTTGTCTGTGTGTTTTGTGCTTGTGTGTGTGTGTGTGTGCATTTTGTGTGTGTTCTGTTTTTTAGTGTGAGGTGTGTCTGTAGAAGAGTAGCCTGCTTAGCTGGAAACCTCGTGTTACTGTTACTGTGTGTCTGTGTGAGAGGAAGCGCGTGCGTGGGCGTGTGTGCGTTGTGCAGTGGTGTCATTAACGCCCCCGCAGCGGGGGCTGCAAGGGCGAGGGGAATTGGGGGCAAATTGCGGGGCTGTTTGCGGGATTTTTGCTCCAGAAGGTGGGAAACTTGACAAGATTTCACACTTTCCTCGAAAATGCGCCTCCTGCGCGGCACCTGCGGGGGCAACTCGCATGCTCCCTCCTGTGTTGCGGGGGCAAACAGGGCAGTTTTGGTTTCCTTGATGACACCACCCGTGTCGTGTGTGTGCCAGTGGTGTCATTAAGGAAACCGAGAATGTGCTGTTTGCCCCGCAACATTGGGAACATGCCAAATTGCCCCCGCAAGAGACGTTTCCCCAGCAAAAAGTGTGAAAATCGTCGAATTTCACACTTTCCGGGGCCAAATTCCTGCGATTCGCCCCCGCAGTTTCCCCCCAAATTTCCCGGTTTGCCCCCGCAGAGGAGGCTTCGGGGGCGCTAACGACACCACTGCTGTGTGCGTCATGTCTCATGTGCGTGTTTCGTGTGTGTGTGTGTGTGCGTGGGAGTGCGTGTGTCGTAGCAGGGCTTCATCACGCGCAGTGTGCCGTGGCACGTGTGACGGCGGCCCTGCCATGTTCCCGACGCCCTAGGCGACGCCTCAAGCGACGCCTTCACGCGCGCGGATCAGGCGACGTCTCAGGCGCTCCAACCGCCGGCGGCGCCACCGGAGGCCACCCCTGATCGTCTCAGGCGCCGCCGTACGCGTGACCCTGACCGCCTCAGGCGCCACCCTGACCGCCTTGGCGACAACCACCGCATGAGGTGCACCCCTGTGTTTCCGTTAGCCAGCCCGCAACCCGACAAAGTGCACTTTCGGGTTGAGATTGGCCAGTTTGGGCTGGCGCGTCAGGTTGAGATTGCGCAAAATTCGACCCATAAAAGTAGAAAGATTGACATTTTCACACTTTTCCGCCAAAATTCGCCTCCGTCGGGTTGAGATTGGCGAAATGAGCGTGAGGCCTGGTTCGAGCCATCATTTTTCCAAGATCCTAAACGGAACCACTGGTGCACCCCCGACCGCCTCGGGCGCAATGAGGAGCTGGCATTGTGGAAGGGCGGCAGGCTGCCCAGAGCAGTGCTTCCTCAATTGATCCAGATGAATTAATACCCACCGCCTGGCCACCAGCGGAAATCCTCATTTGCCTATTTTGGCGATTTCTTTCGCCAATTTCTGGCGAAGATGTGCGAAACTCGCAAATCCCACACCTTTTGACCGAAATTGTCGCGATTTAGGCGGCGAGCTGCCCATTGGGTCACTAGGTATGACCGCCTGTTGAACGCCGTTGGCGATAGACCGCCTAGACGAGGACGCACTGGCCCAGAGCCCCCCCCCCCCCGACCACGGCCCGTTGGCGTGCTTACCGATGCTCATGCCCTTGTTCTCCTTGAGCGTGTACACACAGTACGCGAGTGCGATCGTCAGCTGCAGCCCTGCCGTGTCTGACAGCTGCAGAGACGGATCCTCGAGGCATGCCTGCGGTGCGCGTGCGCGAGCGGGGGTGGGTGGATGTGCGGGCGGCAGGTGGGCAGGGCGCACGCGGCGGCTTCAATTATGTATTTATTGACATCTGATCGACACAGGAGTGGGCGCGTTGGGTTCCCTTCGTCAAGAGGAGTCCACATCCTTCCACGGATGCCCCACTCGCCCAACAGATATAGTGTGTGTGTGTGGGGGGGGGGGCCCTCGCAGTTTCATGTGGACCACGGGACGGGCGATGCGACTGCCCGGGCGTGTGCCGCTGCTGCACGCGCACGCGCGCACACGCGCGTTAACCTTGCAGGCAGGATTTGCGCGCGTTATTTCATCCCACACTGATGCACACCGCAGTAGTGCACCGGGCACACGCCATGCTAGGGGCGCCCACCTGTAGCAGCGACCATGTCGCGAGCGCGCCGAACACTGCGCCCTGCTGCACTGCCAGCTCCTGCTTCGGCGCCGCCACGCGCAGAGACACGCCGCCGGGCATACTGAGCGTCTTGGCGCCGCCCTTCTGCTGGGGCGGGGGGAGGGGGAGGAGGTCCATGCGTCAGCCATGCAGGTGCGCGCAGGGTCTCTACAGCGCAACGCAGCCCACGCCTCGCCGCTGTGCCTCCCATCCACGGCATGCATGCCACGTGCGATCCACGCCTGGGGTCACCCGGGACACGCGCACAGTGCCACCCCCCATGCGTAGACCTAGACTCACTGCAGACGCAGACGCAGAGACCTTCTCCCGCCGGGTTACAGGTACATCCGCAAAGCGCACAGAGCTGGAGACGTTCTCTCCCCTCATGCGCAGCTTGAGCCGAGAGCCGAGGACGACGTCGTATGCAGCCTCGATTTCCATCTCGTCTGCCCCACTGGCCACAAGCGACTTCTTTGCACTCAGCACCTCGTCGAACGAGGCCCCTGCCCTCACGCCCAGCAATGACAGAGCCTCGTCTGTCGACATCGCAACCGGCTGCGGCGGCCCCTCGCCCTCGCCAGCCCTCGCCAGCCCTCGCCAGCGCTCGCCAGTGCGGCGAACAGTGATCCGCACGGATGGCCCATGGCTCATCGCTAGCGGCGCCCTAGTTAGCCGACTGTGCATCATGTCAGTCAGTGGGAGGTAGTGAGCTGCCACTGCAAGGTGGAGCCAACCACGTCCACACACTCGCTTCCACACCCCTCATTTCACATTTTTTACAAAAGAAAACAATTGCAATGCCTGGAAATATAAAATAGGACCTGGAAATAAGATCTGGCAATACACATGGAATAAAAAGAGGAGGGAAAAACCAGGGGGGGGGGGCAGAATCATTTTTTCAGACCTCATCAGGGAAAAACCCACAGTAACGTGACCCACACTCGGTGGTGGGCGCTGGGTGGGCGCAGTCCACACACTGTGACAGGCAGTAGTAATTTTCTTTTCACGATATTTAATTTATTTTTCCACACCAATTTTTCTTTAACCGCGGTGACCAGTTGACCTCCCGTTGACTGTTTGTCCTCATATACAATTCAGTGAAAGCTGTTGACGAGCGCTGTGTGGCGGGCGTGTCAAGACTAGCAATCCACTGGATGGGTTAAGTTGTGGTCAAGGTCAGAATACAGCCAGAATAGAGCCAAATGGCTGTGTAGAGCCGAACAGGAAATCACTGACAGGCAGCCACTGGGCATCCACTGGGAAGCCACCAAAGATGCCAAGATGAAGAGGGCCCTGGAGGGCCCTAGAGGTTAAGATGATGCAGTCTGTACCGATCGGATTCATGTCAGGGGCACCATGCCCAGCATGAGATCGCGCATCCCAGCAAGTATCAGCGTCCAGCGCATACCCAAAGCATCGTGCAGGCTGAAACAACCCTGCAGCGTCCGCGTCCGCTCGCAAAACGCAAAAACAAAATTTGACTTTCCCACGTCTTCTAACTAATTACACTGTTGCAGTTGCAGTTACATCGGCTTTCCAGTTTTTTTTGCCTTCTAGTCCTAGTACCACCGCCTGGACCCAAGTCCAGTTCTGGCCCTTACAATTCCTTGTGAGGGGCAGTAGCCACCAGCCGGCTGCCTGCCAACGTGTAGTCCCAGAGCAATAAGGAGAGCTACGATGCGACGCCTCCAAAATAGTTCCTAACTGCTTCCAGGGGATAGGGGTTCAAGTGGCGCTTGCTAATCTACTTGACCGCCGAGGTGGAGGGGCCGGCGCCCGAGGGGCAGCCGGACGGTACACAACGGCTCTCCACCCGACCCTATCCTGAGCACGCTCAAACGCCGTGTCTGAAAAAGTCTTCCAATCAGAACGAGTGCCACTAGTTTCGCCTAGCTGCTGAATCAGTGATGATGATGGATATTACAGTCTGTGTGACACCAGTAATGATGTATAAGACCGGTGTCGGCGCTAGCGCCCGACACCTAAAACTCAGTTTCAGGATAAAACTGGCTGGCCACCTGGGGCGAGGGTAAACCCCCACACGCGCGCACGCACTGGACCTAGACAGGACACTGGGCCCCCAGATCCACCCTATACCACCCAGGTAGTGACAGCAACGCATTGTTGGTGTGCGCCTGTGTTCTACTACTAGTCCCGCCGCCGCCATTGGCTCCAGCAATCTCCTCCATGCCCGCCAGCAATCTCCTCCACGCCCGCCAGCAATCTCCTGTATGCCCGCAAGCAATCTCCTCCATGCCCGCCAGCAATCTCCTGTATGCCCGCCAGCAATCTCGTCCATGCATGGGCGCCGCCATGCGATTTCCATGCGCCGCGCCGCGCTCCATGCGTGCCAGCACCCGTACCACCCAGTACTTTAAGCTTAAGAAAGTAGTTTCGGGAGGAGGCTGGAGGCCGGCCTTGCTGCCGAGCCACATCCATTGTGCAGTCAAAAGTCGTACGAGGAAGACGAGAAGCCGGCATGCGCATCACATGGCCTAGCCACTGCATTGATCGCTTTGCCACAAGGCTCTCAATTGGCTCAGTGTCGCACGACTGCCGAATATAAGTTAATCTGTGCCGGTCGACCAGGCGTACGCCCAGAATGCGACGAGGGTGTGAGGGTCCACACACCCACAGCGTCCCAACTCCCCCGCGTGCTCCCCCCGGTCCACCTCGTGCTCACCTAGGGATTTGAGCAACCTTAATGGATTGAGATGGTGTCGATGCCATCTGAATCTCCTTGGAGAGCACAGCAAAACACCTCAGGAGATTCGACCCTGAATCTGTGTGAACTGGAGGGTCCACGCTCCTTGGTGGCGGCCATCGAAGCCAAGAGTATGATGGCTGCATTTGGGGGGCTACTTAGGCCACCTTCTGGCGACTTAAACATTGCGATGGGCAGCCCTCACTGACAAGAAGCCATGCACATTGGTTCCGGCTACATGCATAGCATTTTTTTTTGAAAGGAGGGAGGGGAGGTGGTCAAATTATTTGTATGATGTGTCCCCAGTTTTTTCTCTCCTCCCCCCCCCCCCGTGCTGTTACTGATGATGATGATCTTCTCTCCTGTAATTTGCCATTCGTCACCGTCATAGAAAATCATCAACAATGCGGATTGAAACAAAATTGTTGTATAGGAGGGTGCCAGCGAGCCTTGGCCCACAGTCCTGTGGACGGGCCCACCACGGCGACGAGGTGGACAAACACGTCTGTCCCACATCCCCCCAAGGCGTGACATGGGAGCATTAAATAGCCTCAAGTGACTCAAGTGCTTTCAAGGGAGGGGGGGCCTGCAGGTGCTTCCCTTTTCGCTCATGCGCGTTCACACATGCATGCTTGCATGGGACCTCTGACTTGCTCGTGTGCATAGTTGCAGCTTGGAGGACGCAGGACGTTTGCATGCTTTCGAAATGGTGACTGCGACCTAGGACCACGCGAGCCAGATGATGCAGACGACATCAGTGATGCAGTCTGGAGGGACGACAATGCAGCAAGCAGCACCGCTCGCGCTGCCCCCGCCGGGGCAGTGGCAGTCGGATGCTGACCTACCAATCCGTCGACAAGTCACCGAGAAGATGTAGGCACAAGGCTAAGCACGAGCGCAGACTCGGTGCATACGACTGAACTCAAGACCAATGCTGACACTCCCTCCCTGCTCCCCGCCCCGCAGCTCTGAGATATTTAACAAGCGCAAGGGCGGTGTACAGAGCACCAAGCTCTCTGACTTCATGCGACGGCTGGAGGACGGGCTTTATCGCAACGCGCGCAGCATGGTGAGTCTCGAGCTGTGGGTCGTTTGCAACTCAAGCGAAGCGCGCGTGCGGCCCCCTCCCCCCCTTTCCGTGCGTGCAGCATCCAACCGTATATACACGCCATATACAGGAGGAGTACACGAACGAGGTCACGCTGGAGGTGCGGCTGCAAGAAGTAGCGCGGCGGTACGTTCGCGCAGGTGGGTCCTCTCAGTCCTCTCAGCAGCAGGCGTACGGCCAGCAGGACGGGAGCCGTGGCGGCACCAACGACAGCGGACAGGGCGTGGGCGCGGGGCCCAGCGGCGCTGGTCCTGGCTCAAACGCACTAGGGCCACCTGGGCCCATGGGCGGAGGCTTTGTACCCACGCCCAGCGGCTACGGCGGCCCGTCTGGCGGTGGCGGCATGCATGGCGGGTCCATGCTGAACGGCGGGGGCCCGATGGTCGGCGGCATCAATGGCATGGGCATGGGCATGGGCATGGGCGACATGGCCAGCATGGGACATGGCGCACAGGCTGCGCCCAACATCTGGGGCTCGAACAACATCAGCGGCGCCACCGTCATGGGCAACGGCGCGCCGGTCATGATCAAGGGCGCCGGGGGGCACGAGTCGTACGGGAGCAGCGTGTACGCAAACGTGAGTGGGGTCGCTCTGATGCAGCCGATAGATCGCCGCCTGTCGCGCGCACTGCATCCGCGCGCTCACGCAACGCGCGCTTATCCTTCTGTCATGCTGCTGTACCGCAGGGAGGCAACCAGAGCGGCATGGGAGCAATGGGAGGTGAGGTGTTGTCATGCACACACAGTCGCTTTCTCTGTTGCGTCTGTTGCGTTCCTCAACTTGACCTTTCCTCCACGCCTGCCCGTCGCTGCCTGCAGGCCCTAGCCCAAACCTTCTGCCATCGCAGTCTCCGCAGCCGGGCTTCGTGCCGACGAGCAGCACGGGCGGCATGGTGCCCAACGGCGGCATGGCGCATGGCAGCCCGCCTGGCGGCGGCATGGGCATGGTGCCAAGCAGCAGCAGCCCCGGCAACATGGGCGGTGGCATGGGCCCCGGCATGGTGCCCAACCCGGGCATGGGCTCCGGCATGGTGCCCAACCCAGGCATGGGCTCCGGCATGGTGCCCAACCAGGGCATGGGCATGGCGAGCAGCAGCGGCATGGTGCCACAGCAGATGATGCATGGAGGCGGTGGCGGGTGGAGCAACGGCGTCGGTGGGCAGCACATGGCGTCCGGGCCAGTCGGGCCGGGCATGGTGCCGATGGGCGGCGGTGGCGGTAGCATGCCTAGCGGCAGCGGCATGGGGTCGGGCATGGGCACCGGCGGCGGTGGCGGCATGGGGGCGGGCATGGGTCCCGGTGGCGGTGGCGGTGGCGGTGCGCAGATGCAGATGCCGGGCCAGGCGGGGCAGCCAGGCGGCGGAGGCAGCGTCAGCTCGGACGTGGGCGAGCAGGCGTCGATGAGCAAGCAGCAGCGCTGGCTGCTGTTCCTGCGTCACTGCGCAAAGTGCAAGCAGAGCGAGCACGAGTGCTCGCTCAAGGCGCAGTGCAAGTTTGGCAAGCAGCTGTGGAACCACATCCTGAACTGCGCCGACTCTGCGTGCCAGTTCCCGCGCTGCGTCAACTCCAAGGAGCTGCTCAAGCACCACCAGAAGTGCATGGACCAGCGCTGCGCGGTGTGCGTGCCCGTCAAGGAGTACGTCAAGCGCTCGCGGCAGGCGTCGGCGCAGCAGGCCATGATGCACTCGGGGCAGCCCGGGCAGCACCAGCAGCAGCAGCACGCGGGGCAGCAGGCGCAGCACCAGGGGCACATGGGCATGGGGCAGATCCATGGGCAGGGCAGCGGCATGGTGCCGACGCCCGGCCAGGGCGGCGGCACCCAGCAGCAGATGCAGCAGGCGCAGGCGCAGGCGCAGGCGATTGCGGCGCAGCAGCAGGCGCGCATGCAGCAGATGGCGCAGATGCAGGCGATGCAGCAGCAGCAGCAGCAGCAGCACATGGCGCCGAGCGGTCCGGGCGGCAAGAAACGGCAGATGGGCGGGTTCGCCGGCGACGGCACAAACATGGGCTCGCTCGGCTTCGCTGGAGGCATGGTGCCCAACATTGGCGGGGCTGGCAGCGGGCACGCAGGAGGGAGCCAGGGCGCAGACGCGCACCACGCGAAACGTGCACGCCACGACGAGACGCTCATCTCAAAGGTGTGTGTGTGGGCGCGTGTGTGTGTGTGTGTGCGCACGCGTGTGTGTGTGCGTGTGCGTGTGCACGTTTGTGTGCGTGCATGCGTTTGTGTGCACGCATGTGTGCGTGTTCGCGCGTGTGCACACCAGGTGAAGCGCGCACGTCACGATGTGTGCGTGCGTGCGTGCGTGCGTGCGTGCGTGCGTGTGTGTGTGTGTGTTCGTGGGTCGGTGCGGGTGTGGGTGGGCCATGACGTGTGTGTGTGTGTGTGTGTGTATGGGGGGGGGGTCCGTGGTGGTGAGGGTCGGTGAGGGTCGGTGGGGTTTGGGGGGTCCTTGGGGGTCGGGGGGGGGGGGGGTCCGCGTGCGGTTAGCAGGTGTACGCGGGAGGTGAGGTGACACGCGTGGCACCACCTGGCACACCACCCCCATGTACTCCCACACACACCCTTTTTATGCACACACTTTACACACATACACACACACACAGAACACGGGCACGTCGCTACTCGAGACCTTCACTGCCGACCTGATCCGCACACACTGCGAGACGATACGTGCGGCATCCGCGGCAGACCGGCAGCTCGTGCCACCCGGCACCGCGCCGAATGACATCTGCCGCGTGTGCGGCCTCGTGCGGTGTGTGTGTGCGTGTGTGTGTGTGTGTGTGTGTGACGGGGGTGAGGGGGGGGGTCTCCTCGTGCTGCCCAGCACCGCGCCGATTAACATGTGCCGCGTGTGCAGCCTCACGCGGTGCGTGTGTTTGTGTGTGTGTGTGTGCATGCGTGTGTGTGTGTGTGTGTGTGTGTGTGCGTGTGTGTGCGGCCTCGTGCGGTGCGTGTGTGTGTGTGTGTGTGTGTGTGTGCATGTCACATGCAGCATGTGTGTGTGTGTGTGTGGCTCCTCGTGCCGCCCTGCACGGCGCCGAACGACATCTGCCGCGTGTGCGGCCTCGTGCGGTGAGTGCGTGTGTGTGTGTGTGTGTGTGTGTGTGTGCGTGCGTGTGTGTGTGAGGTGGGTGGGCCTCCTCGTGCCGCCACATTATTCTTTATGTTTTCAGCTGCTGCTTTTTACTCCCACCCCCCCGTTTTCCTCCCTCTTCCCCTCCCCCCCCTCCCCCCAGGCTGCTGTATGAGTCTCCTGTCGTGTTTTGTCGTGCGGGAGAAGATCAAGCGCCCCCCTCCCCCCTCTCACCCGCCCCCCCTTCTCACCCACCCTCTCACCCCGCCCTAGGCCACATTATCCTGCGCTGCTGTACTGCTGTTGTGAGCCTCACCCGCTCACTCCCCCCCCCTCTCAGGATTCTGTACGAGCCTCCGGTCGTGTTTTGTATGTCGTGCGGACAGAAGATCAAGCGCGGGCAGACGTTCTACTCGACGCCCGAGTCGAGCGTGGCGGACATCAAGGTGTGACGTGTGTGTGATGTGGTGTGATGTGGTGTGACGCGCTGTGTGTGATTTGTGTGATGTGGTGTGATGTGATGTGTGTGATGTGGTGTGATGTGGTGTGATGCGGTGTGATGTGGTGTGATGCGTGTGTGTGATGTGGTGTGATGTGGTGTGAACCCTGTGTGTGATGCGGTGTGATGTGGTGTGACGCGCTGTGTGTGATTTGTGTGATGTGGTGTGATGTGTGTGTGATGTGTGTGTGATGTGGTGTGATGTGTGTGTGTGATGTGTGATGCGTGTATGTGATGCGGTGTGATGTGTGTGGTGTGATGTGGTGTGATGTGGTGTGAGCCGTGTGTGTATGTGTGATGTGTGGGGGGAGGAGGGCGGTTAAGTGTGCGGGCAGAGACTGTTCTACTCGACGCCCGAGTCGAGCGTTGCGGACATCAAGGTGTGATGCGGTGTGCGCAGCAGCGTGTGCGTGAGTGTGCGGCGCCCGCGCTCATGTTCTCCTGGGGGCTTGTGGCTGTGTGCGTGTGGTGCGTGTGTGTGTGGGGGGGTCACGTGTGCTGCCTGTGTGCTGTGCTGGCGGTGTGGCCTGGCGGTGTGGCCTGGCCCGTGTGCCTCTGGCTGCGGCCGCTGTGCCACGCGTGCGCTGCGTTGCTATGCGTTGCTATGCGCTGCGCTGCCCTGCGCTGCCCTGCCCTGCCCTGCGCTGCCCTGCCCTGCGCTGCTCTGCACTGCTCTGCACTGCGCGCCGTGCTGAGCCGCGCTGAGCCGTGCTGCTCTGCGCTGCGCTGCGCTGCACTCTCCAGGCCCCGAGGGCTTGTGCTGCCTGTGTTTCACGGAGACTAAGAGCGCCCCTACCTCACTCACCCACGCCACTCTCCCCAGAACGCCCCCCCCCCCATTCACCCTCCTCCCCCCTCCCCCTGCAGGGCGCGTGGTGCCACACGTGCTTCACCGACACCTCGCCAGAAAATCCAGCAGACAATTCGGTGAAATTCGAGAAAAAGGGAACAAATACAAAAAAAAACGGAAATCAACCCCAACTCCCCCCCCTCCCCCAACCCCCCCTGCAGGGCGCGTGGTGCCATGCGTGCTTCACCGACACCAAGCCTGACAAGATCCTGCTCGAGGGCTCCAACTACAAGAAGGTGGGTGTGTCTGTGAGTGTGTGTGTGGTGTGGTGTGTGTGTGTTGACCCCCCAAACCAAGGATACTATCCACTCGATTCAGGCGCTGGTCAGTCACCCGCTATTCGAAAGACATCCCAGTGCACGGGTCAGACCTCGTAACAATTGCCGGGGTGTACTGCTGTTAGGAGTACAGGCATTGCCGGTGCATGCGGACGGCTTCATGTAACGCTTGGTTGGTTGGTTGGTTGGTTGGTTGGTTGTGTGTGTGTGTGTGTGTGTGGTGTGTGTGTGGGGGGGGGGGCGGTGCTGCCTGCTGCTGCTGAGCACACACGCACACCCACGTGCCCCCACTTCCACGCCCAAGGCTGACCTGATCAAGAAGAAGAATGAGAACGGGGACGACACACACACACACACACACACATACATACACACACTCCTCCCCCTGCACACCCCAAGGCCGACCTGCTCAAGAAGAAGAACGAGAATGAGGACGACGAGGCGTGGGTGGGGTGCGACAACTGCGAGGGCTGGGTGCACCAGATCTGTGGCATGTTCAACAAGGTGTGTGCTTTGAGAGAGAGAGAGAGAGAGAGGGACAGAGGGACAGAGGGAGAGAGAAAGGAGGGAGAGGAGCTGCTGTGGGTACAACTGCGAGGGCTGGGTGCACCAGATCTGCAGCATGTTCAACAATGTGGGTGCTTTGAGATAGACAGGGATGGAGAGAGGGGGGAGAGAGGGAGGAGGGAGACAGAGAGGATGGGGAGAGAGGCAGAGGGGAGAGACTGAGTGGGAGTCATAGGGCAGCCCTAGGTGCTGCTGTGGCTTGCTGTGCTGTGCTGTGCTGTGCTGTGCTGTGCTGCCATTCTGTTGCGGAACCCGGACGCAACAACCAGGATGCGCAATCTAACTCTCCTTTCCTCCTTTTCCCCCCACTGGTCGCCAAGCTGACAGTCCCCCCTCCCAATCCTGTTGCATCCTGTTGCATCCTGTTGCACAACGCAGGGGCGCAACAACCAGGACGTGCACTACCTGTGCCCCCCCCACTATAGTCGTCAAGCTGACCTACTCCCTCTCCTGTTGCATCCTGTTGCTCAACACAGGGGCGCAACAACCAGGACGTGCACTACCTGTGCCCCCCCCCCCCCACTATAGTCGTCAAGCTGACCTTCTCCCTCTCATGTTGCATCCTGTTGCACAACACAGGGGCGCAACAACCAGGACGTGCACTACCTGTGCCCCCCCCCCCTATAGTCGTCAAGCTGACCTTCTCCCTCTCCTGTTGCATCCTGTTGCACAACACAGGGGCGCAACAACCAGGACGTGCACTACCTGTGCCCAGAGTGCCTCGTGACGGGTGTCGAGACTGGACAGCGGCAGCGCATCGAGGTGCGTGTGTGTGTGTGTGTGTGTGTGCGTGTGTGTGCGTGTGTGTGTGTGATGCTCGGGTGTTGATGCCGGACAGAAGCAGCGCATCGAGGTGCGCGCGTGGGTGGGTGGGTGCGTGTGTGTGTGTGTGTGTGCGTGTATGTGTGTGTGTGTGTGTGTGTGTGTGTGTTTCTCGGGTGTCGAGACTGGACAGCGGCAGTGCATCGAGGTTTGTGTGTGTGAGGGGGTTGGGGGTTGGGGGGGTGCGTGTGTGTGTGCGCGTGTGTGTGTGTGAGAGTGTGTGTGTGTGTATGTGTGTGCGTGTGTGTGTGCGTGTGTGCGTGTGGTGCTTGGGTGTCGAGACTGGACAGCAGCAGCGCATCGAGGTGCGTGTGTGTGGGTAGGTGGGTGGGTGGGTGGGTGCGTGTCTAGGTGGGTGGGTGGGTGGTGCGCGTGGGTGTGGGTGTGCGTGTGTGTGTGTGTGTGTGTTTCTTGGTTGCGAGACTGGACAGCGGCAGCGCATTGAGGTGCGTGTGGGTGGGTGGGTGGGTGCGTGCGTGTGTGTGCGTGTGTGTGCGTGTGTGCACGTGTGTGTGTGTGTGTGTGTGTGTGCTGCTCGGGTGTCGATACCGGCCAGAAGCAGCGCATCGAGGTGTGTGTGCATGTGCAGCTGCGTGCCCCCCCCCGCCCTCCATGCACAGACACACACACACACACACACACACACACGTGGCGCAGGAGGTGTCAACCCTGAACCCCTTCCATTCGAAACCATAAACCCTGCCCCAACTCCCTCTGGCTCCCACGGTTCCGACCCCAGGCATTGCTCAACACCAAGGAGCTACATGTCAGCTGCACGCACACACACACACACACGTACACACACACACAAACACACACACACACACACACACACGCACACAGGTCCGACCCCAGGCGATGCTCAACGCCAAGGAGCTGCCCGTCAGCTGCACACACACACGTATACACACGCACACACACACACACACACACACACACACACACACAGGTCCGACCCCAGGCCATGCTCGACGCCAAGGAGCTGCCCATCAACCGGCTCTCGGCCTTCCTGGAGACGCACATGGCGGGGGCGATCGAGCAGGTGTGTGCTGCGTTGCACGTGTGTGCGTGTGTGCTACGTGCTGCGCGTGTGCTGCGTGCTGCTTTGCACGCTGTGCGTGTGCGCTGCGTTGCGCGCTGTGCGTGTGTGCTGCATGTATGCTGCGTGCTGCGTTGCGCGCTGTGTGTGTGTGCTGCGTTGTGCGCCGTGCGTGTGCTGTGTGTGCGCCGTGCGTGTGCGCTGCGTTGTGCGCTGTGTGTGTGCCTACGTGTGTGTATATGTGCGCGCGCGTGCAGTTAACGGGCAGCTCCTTGGCGTCGAGCATCGCTTGGAGTCGGACCTGTGTGTGTGTGTGCGCGCTGTGCGTGTGCGTGCCGAGGACCCATTGGGGCAAAACACCCACACCCACAAACACCCACAAGCGCACGCGCACGCAACGCAGGAGCGGCAGCAGCGCACACACACGCACACACACATACACACACACACACACACACACACCACACAGGAGCAACAACAGCGCGCGCACACACACACACACACACACGCACATGCACACACACACGTGCACGCGCGTGCGTGCACACACACACACACACATCCACACCACAGGAGCGGCGGCAGCGCGCGCAGGCGCTGGGCGTCGAGCCGCATGCGGTGCCTGGCGCCGAGGGGCTCTCGGTACGCGTGGTCAACAACATCATCAAGAAGTGCGAGACAAAGCAGAAGTGAGTCGCGCCATGCGCCATGACATGCCGTGCCAGGGGTGCCTCGACGCCTCTTTTGCCCTCGCTGTCTGTCCCTGTCTGCCTACCTGCCTGTCTGTCTGTCTGTCTGTCTGCCTGGCTGCCTGGCTGTCTGCCTGGCTTTCTCTCCGCCTGCCTGTCTGGCTGGCTTTCTCCGCATTTCTCTCCCTCTCTCTCCCGCTCCCGCTCCTTCTCTCTCTCTCTCTCTCTCTCTCTCTCTCACACACACACATACACACACACACACACACACACGCAGGTACTACGAAGCGTTCTCTCAGACAGACGGCTACCCGACCGGGTTCCCGTACCGACAACGCGTGATCCTGCTGTTCCAGAAGATCGAGGGTGTCGACGTGTGCCTGTTTGTGATGTGGGTCTCGGGGGGGGGGGGGGGGGGCGATGTCGCAGTCTGTCGGACGCCAGGGTTCTCCTTGCCGATCAGATTCCGATGAGGAGACCGACCAAAGGGCAGTTTGCCGGCAAGGAGCGAAAGGGGCGTTCGGAAAAGCCGGAAAAACTGTCCAAATCCAGAGACAACGCGGGGAGCTCTCCAGAAGTCGGAGAGTCCGGGAGGCCCTCTCCAGGAAAACCGACAGCCTAACAGCCCCAACGGAAACCCCTGGCGGACGCCCATGTTGGCGCATTTAACCTCGTGTGCGCGCATGGTCATGCGTGTGGTCGATTTTACAGTCGGTTGGACGCCTTTGATGGCGCATTAGACCCCG
Source organism: Chlamydomonas sp. UWO 241 (assembly GCA_016618255.1). Lineage (NCBI taxonomy): Eukaryota > Viridiplantae > Chlorophyta > Chlorophyceae > Chlamydomonadales > Chlamydomonadaceae > Chlamydomonas > Chlamydomonas priscui. The sequence goes on along the minus strand of VFSX01000093.1, from coordinate 123,646 downwards.
CTTGTGTGTGCGCGTGTGTGCGCGTGACCCTTCTGTTTCAGACCATCGAGGGCGTTGATGTGTGCCTGTTTGTGATGTAGGTCTCGGGGGGGGGGGGGTCGATTTCACAGTCTGCCGGACGCCCATGTTGGCGCATTGTACCTCGTGTGCATGCATGGTCCGGCGTTTCTGATGATGATGATGATGATGGATTTTACAGTTGTGTGCAGTGGTTCCCCTGCGAGCCGTATACCGCTCCGAGCCGGATTTCCCATTTCCCAGAAAACCACGCCACGCTTTGTGGGAGAGGGCGTGGAGGGGTGCATTGGAAAGGTGTCGCCAAGAGCAGCACAACGGCACGCGTTGCGTGAACGCTTGCTATGTATTGCGCCTGGTATGGGCTGTCAAAGTTGCTCGAGCCGGGAAATAAATAACTACCAAAATCCTTTCAGGGGACACTGGTTGTGTGTGACGCAGGCAGCGTATTCGACCTTGCTCGGTGTATATCGCCTGAGCGCTACAGACGGGTGGCTGGCTTCTAGTGGTGGGGGGCTAGTGTGTGTGAGCGTGGGTGCGCGCGATCCTTCTGTTCCAGAACTTTGAGGGCGTTGACGTATGTCTGTGTTGTCATGTGGGTCCGGGAGGGGGGGGGGGGGGGGTCGATTTCACAGTCTGTCGCCCGCCCGCCGCCCGTGCTGGCGCATTATACCTCGTGTGCCTGTGTTGTGATGTCGGTGAGGGGGCAGCTTGAACGTGCGCATGGGCGCATGGGTGTTGTGATGTGTGTGCGTGCAGGCATGCACTGTGATCCTTCTGTTTCAGACGATTGAGGGCGTCGACGCGTGCCTGTGTTGTCATGTGGGTGGGAGGGCGGCTTGTGCGTGCGCGTGGCATGGCATGACACACATGCATGGCATGACACACACACACACACACACACACTCGCACACACACACACGCACACACCTGCAGGTACGTCCAGGAGTATGGTGCCGACTGCTCCGCGCCCAATACCAACGTCGTCTACCTCTCGTACCTCGATTCGATCCGCTACTTCCGACCAGACGGCGTGATGGCGTCGGGGTGCCCCAACCCCAACACGCAGCTGCGCACGTTTGTGTACCACCAGCTGCAGGTGTGTGTGTGTGTGTGTGTGTGTGTGCGCATGTGTGTGTGTGTGTGTGCCCCAACCCCAACACGCAGCTGCGCACGTGTGTGTACCACCAGCTGCAGGTGTGTGTGTGTGTGTGTGCTGCTGCAACACGCAGCTGCACCCGATTGTGTGCCACCAGCTGCAGGTGTGCGTGTGCGTGTGTGTGTGTGTGTATGCACGAATGTGTGGACGCTGGCCGTCCTTGCCATCTGGGTCGTGCTTCATGACCTGATCTTTCCTCCCCCCCCTTTGCCACAGTTTCCCATCCCGCACCATCCCAAATCCGCCAGGTCGCCTACCTCGCATACGTCAAGCGCCTCGGGTTCGAGAAGATGTTCATGCACGCACACACAGACAGGCACACACCCCTTTGGCATGAAGCGTGCGTTCAGGAACTCACACGTGCCCTCCCTGCCTGCCTAGGCATGCTCCTTAAGAGTCCGGTATTGTAGTAGAATTGTTTTGATATAGGGTTGTCTAAAAATAAGCTTTAGCTTCTTTATTCGACGCCACTCTAGTTTTGATACAGATCATTAGGTATGGTTTTTAGCCTCTTTCTCCCACATGAAGCAAAGTGACCTAGGTCTCTTTGCCCCCCAACTCACCTTCCTGCCTGCCTGCGTCAGGTCGCCTACCTCGCGTACGTCAAGCGCCTCGGCTTCGAGAAGATGTTCATCTGGGCGTGCCCCCCGATGGCAGGCGACGACTACATCCTGTACTGCCACCCGAGCAAGCAGAAGACGCCGCGGTCGGACCGCCTACGACTATGGTGCGTGCGTGTGTAGGGGAGGGGAGGGGAGGGGAGCACGTAAGAAGAAGGACTACATAAATGAAGTAATTGGGGGGGAGGGGAGGGGGGGGGGCTGCGTCCTGTACTGCCACCCGAGCAAGCAGAAGACGCCGCGGTCGGACCGCCTCCGGCTGTGGTGCGTGTTGTTGCTCTCTCATTGGATACCCCCAGGTCGAGCCCTTGGTGTTCGCTTTCCGGCGCAAGTTGAATCGTCCGAATCCATGCAGTGTGCGTGTCGGGGCAAAGGGGGGGGGGCTTTGTTATGTACTGCCACCCGAGCAAGCAGGAGGCGCCGCGGTCGGACCGCGTGCGGCTGTGGTGCGTGCGTTGTGGGGTAGGAGGTTCCCACACACGCGAAAGCAGAAAAATAAAAAATAAAACTCAGGGGGGCGGGGGGGGGGGGGGGGGAGGGCGTCCTCTCCCTGTACTGCCACCAGAGCAAAAGCAGGAGGCGCCGCGGTCGGACCACCTGCACTTGGTGGTGAGGAGAAGGGAGTGCTTGTGTGTAATGCCACCCAAGCAAGAAGCAGAGACGCGTGGACTCGAGCGTGTGTGGACTGTGTGCACATGCAAAGGAAGCGCGAGAGAGAGACAGACACACACTCCCTCTCTGAACGCATGCTCAAGGACGCGCGCGCGCACGCAGGGCACCTCCTCACACACGCACACACAGCATAGGCGTCTGACGGACTGTAAAATCGATCACACACACACACACACTCTGAACGCAGGTACGTCGACATGCTCAAGAACGCACGTGCGCACACAGGGCACCTCCTCACACACGCACACACACACGCAGCAGCAACAGCAGCAGCAGTAGCATAGGAGGAAGTGGGGCAAATTAGAACACACATGGTAGTAGAGTAGGGTGATTGCCCCTGTGCTAATTTCTCCCGCCTCCTCCTAGCCATCCGACGGACTCTGAAGTTGACACACACACACACACACACACTCAACGCAGGTACGTCGACATGCTCAAGGACGCGCGCGCGCGCGGCATCGTCATGCACATGTCGACGCTGTGGGACACGTACTTTGACGGGGGCAAGGACCACCGCCTGGACCGCATCAGCTCGACGTAAGTGGCGCTGCCTGTCTTATAGTAAGAGACGCAGCTGTTCTTTACTAAGCTGCCACTGAGTTGTGCTGAGTTGCCACTGAACTGGGCTGAGTTGGAGTAGGAGACGACAATGCGACGGCGAAGTAGCAGCTATTGTATTCTCTTGTACTCGTGTCACTCGCCCGATGCAGGCGGAGAACCCCCACCCCACCCCACCCCACGCACGCACACTGGCATGTTCATCCCGTACCTGGAGGGTGACTCCTGCCCAGGCGAGGCGGAGATGCCCCCCCCCCCACACACACACGCACACACACACGCACGCACGCTGGCAGGTACATCCCGTACCTGGAGGGCGACTACTGGCCGGGCGAGGCGGAGAACCTGCTGGGGCTCATGGCCGACAGCGACAGGGGTGGCAAGGGAGGGAAGAAGGTGGGGGAGAGAGAGAGGGAGAGGGGGGGCCAGCGTAGAAGCCATGCAAGGGCGCGTACCAATGGGGAAAGGGGAGGGGGAGGGGCTCATGGCAGACAGCGACAGGGGCGGCAAGGGAGGGAAGAAGGTGGGGCAGAAAGGGGTGGGGTTGGGGGGAGGGAGGAAGGGAAGGAACCATGAAGAGGCGAGAGCGATGGCGAGGCGGAGAACCTGCTGGGGCTCATGGCTGACAGCGACAGGGGCGGGAAGGGAGGGAAGAAGGTGGGGGAGAGGGAGAGAGAGAGGGTGTGAGGGTGGGGGCAGCGTCGAAGCCATGAGCGGGCGCGTATTAATGGGGAGGGGGGAAGAGGGGATGGGGTGGGGTGGGGGGCTGCTGGGGCGCATGGCAGACAGCAACAGGGGCGGCAAGGGCGGGAAGAAGGTGGGACAGAGAGGGAGAGAGAGAGAGAGAGGGAGAGAGAGAGAGGGTGCGAGGGTGGGGCAGCGTCGCAGCCATGCAAGGGCGCGTATTAATGGGGAAGGGGGAAGAGAGAGGGGGGGGGGGCTCATGGCAGACAGCGACAAGGGCGGCAAGGGAGGGAAGAAGGTGGGGCAGCGCGAGGGAGAGAGGGAGAGGGGGGGGAGAGAGAGAGGGTGCGAGGGTAGGGCAGCGTAGGAGCCATGCGAGGGCGCGTGCCAATGGAGGGTGAGGACGGGCGAGACGGGGGGCCTGCTCTGGGGGTCTTTGCAGGCAAGGGCGCGCACACACAGACACACACACACGTCATGCAGGACTCACCCGCGCTCTCGGGCGCTGCCTCCGCAAGGGCGGATCCAAGGGGCGAGCAAGCGCTCCCTCAACACAATCTGCACTCGCTCACAGCCATGCGCACGCGCGCACACACACACACTCCATGCAGGACTCTCCCGCGCTCTCCGGCGCTGCGTCGGGCAGCCGCAAGGGCGGATCCAAGGCGCAAGCAAGCGCTCCCTTAACACAATCTGCACTCGCTCACACCCATGCACACACACACACACACACGCGCGTGCACATACACACACACACACTTGATGCAGGACTCTCCCGCGCTGTCCGGCGCTGCGTCCGGCAGCCGCAAGGGCGGATCCAAGGGCAAGAGGTACGGCGGCGGGGTAGGCGGCACATCGACGGACGAGCAGCTGATGTCGCGGCTGGGGGATATCCTGGGAGGCAACATGAAGGTGCGTGCTTGTGCATGTGTGTGCATGTGTGTGTGTGTGTGTGTGTGTGTGTGTGTGTGTGTGTGTGTGTGTCGAACAACGAGCAGCTGATGTCGCAGCTGGGGGACATCCTGGGAGGCAACATGAAGGTGCGTGCGTGCGTCAGGGGTGCAGAAAAGCGTGCCACTGATACGCGTTTTTCAGATGGGAGGGGGGTGTCTGGTGGGACCCCTGCATCACTGGTGTGTGTGCGTGTGTGTTTGATCGCCGTCCACCATCTGCACCGCTGCGCTGCCCTTATTTACCTGCCACCAGCTGCCGCACGACTCCACCTGGGTGTGCGTGCGTGTGTGTGTGTGCGTGTGTGTGTGTGTGTGTGTGTGGATTGTGCACACACACCGCACCCCCCCAGTTGTCCCACATGGTGCGCGTGTGAACCCCGACTGTGTGTGTGTGTGTGTGTGTGTGTGTGTGTCGAATACGCCAACAAGCGTCCGCCTGCCTGTAACATCGACCACCGCACACACGCACGCACGCAGGAGGACTTCATCGTGGTCCACCTGAAGGAGGTGTGCACGTTCTGCCGCATTCACATCGAGGGCGGCTCAGGGTGCTTCAAGCTCCACTCGGCGGCGCCGATGAAGAGCGGCGGCCGAACGTTTGACGGCGTCAAGATCGAGGGCGGGCCGAGCATGCCAAGCGGCACGGTCACGACGCTGACCGTGTGCGAGAGCTGCTACCAGGTGTGAATGGAGTGTGGGGTGTGGAGGGTGTGTGAATGGAGTGGGTGTGTGCAGGGTGTGGGCAGAAACAGAGGAGATGAGAATGAGGAAAAGGCAAAGGCAGGCCGAGCATGCCGAGCGGCACGGTCACGCTAACCGTGTGCGAGAGCTGCTACCAGGTGTGGGTCGAGTTTGGGGTGTGGAGGGGGTGGGTGTGGGAGAGGCAAGAGAAAAGAGGGAAAATAATCAAAGAACCTGATAAAATGGTTGGGGACGGGCCGAGCTTGCCGAGCGCGGCACGGATACGACGCTGACCGTGTGTGAGAGCTGCTACCAGGTGTGGATTGAGTGTGGGGTGTGGGTGGGATGTGAATGGACACAACCGCATCTCAACTGCGTAGGACGAGCAGCGGCGCTTTGAGCAGCGCGGCGCGCGCACGTGCGCCTGCCCGCGGGCGCCACGCCAGACACGCTGAGCTACGTCAGAGTACCCCCCCACCCCCTCGAGCGCGCATTCCAACTGCGTAGGACGAGCAGCGGCGCTCTGGGCAGCGCGGCGCGCACGTGCGCCTGCCCGCAGGCGTCACCCTTGACTCGCTGAGCTGTATGCCAGTATATTAGTACCCCTAATTCCCCCGAACCCGCATTCTTACTGCGCAGGACGAGCAGCGGCGCTTTGAGCAGCGCGGCGCGCACGTGCGCCTGCCCGCGGGCGTGACGCCGGACAAGCTGAGCTACGTGAAGCTGGAGGAGGACGTGCCGCGGATGCAGGAGGAGGACCCGATGATGGAGTGCGAGCACTTTGGCACGCGGCAGGCGTTCCTGAACCTGTGCCAGGTCAGCATGGGCTGGATGGTTGTGGTTGCAACTAACTTGTGTTAGTTAGGGAGGGAGGGAGGGTTGTGGTTGGTGGGTTCAGGGTTGGTGTGACCCCGTGATGGAGTGCGAGCACTTTGGCACGCGGCAGGCGTTCCTCAACCCGTGCCAGGTCAGCACGGGCTGGGTGGTTGCGGGTGCAACCAGCTCTGGGTGGTTGCAACTAACTAGTGTTGGTTAGTTAGTTAGTTAGGGTGTGTGTGTGTGCAGGGTTGGTGTGGCCCCGTGATGGAGTGCGCACACTTTGGCACGCGGCAGGCATTCCTCAACCAATGTGCCAGGTCAGCCTGGGCTGGGTGGTTGTGGTTGCAACCAACGCTGGGTGGTCGCAACTTTCTTGTGTTGGTTAGGGGGGGTTGTGGTTGGTGGGTGCAGGGTTGGTGTGACCCCGTGATGGAGTGCGAGCTAGCGCCGGTCTGGCGCGGCGCATGCCCGAGAGTCCGCAGCCGCACCACCACACGCTCCCACGCTCGCACACGCCAACTTTTTGCGTGCACGCCGGGCAGTAGTACTACCAGTATGACACGCTGTGCTGACATCCCCACTGGCGCACCGACTAACGCACACACACGCGCTCCACCATTCCTCTTTGTCCCCGTAGGACAACCACTGAGCAACCAGTTCAACGCGCTGCGCCGCGCCAAGCACTCGTCCATACGATGGTGCTCGCTACCACCTGCACGCAACTGTTGACCAGCTAACAACCAGCCAACCAACCATGTGCGCACACGCAGGGCAACCGCTACCAGTTTGATACGCTGCGCTGCGCCAAGCACTCGTTCATATGATGGTGCTCTCTACCACCTGCACACAACTGTCGACCAGCTAACAACCAGCCATGCGCGCACACGCAGGGCAACAACTATCAGTTTGACACGCTGCACCAAGCACTCGTTCATGACGGCGCTGTGCAGCGCTGACGCCCCCACTAGCGCATCCACTAACGCGCGCATCCTCCACCGCATGTGTGCACGCAGGGCAACCATTACCAGTTTGACACGCTGCGCCGCGCCAAGCACTCGTCCATGATGGTGCTCTACCACCTTCACAACCCGGACGCGCCGGCGTTCTCAGGTGACAGGGGCCTGCCTGTCTGAATGCATGCATGCATGGCTGCCTGCCTGAATGCATGCATGGCTGCCTACCTGAATCCTGCCTGCCTGCGTCCCTGCCTGCCTGCGTGACTGGGGCCTGCCTGGATCCTTCCTGTCTGTCTGCCTGCGTGACTGCCTGTCTGCATGGCTGCATGCCTTTCGGGCTGGCTGCCTATCTGTCTGCCTGTCTGCCTGCCGATCTGGCTGCCTGCTTGCCTGCCTGCCTGAGTGGCTGCCGGGATGGCTTCCGGGCTGCTTGCATGCCTGTCTGCCTGGCTGGCTAGCTAGCTGCCTGCCTGCCTATCTGACTGCCTGAGTGGCTGCCAGGCTGGCTTCCGGGCTGCTTGCTTGCCTGTTTGCCTGCCTGTTTGCGTGGCTGCCTGCCTGCGTGGCTGCCTGCCTGCCTGGCTGCCTGGTTTAGGGTGGCTGCCTGGCTGCCTGCCTGGCTGCCTCAAACATGGTCCCACCCGCAGTCGTGTGCAGATGGAGTCTGGCGCCCTTTCCCCCCTCCCACTCTTCTCACGCACACACACCGCACACACACGTGGCACGCACCCCCCCCCCCATCATCACACACACACACACACACCGCCCTTGCGTGCAGTCTCATGCAACGTGTGCATCGCCGAAATGGAGTCCCCCCCACCCCTCCCTCTCTTCTCTCGCACACACATCACACACACACGTGGCACGCCCCCCCCCCCACACACACACACCATCACACTCACGCGCCCACACCGCCCTTGCGCACAGTCTCGTGCAACGTTTGCACCGCCAAGATGGAATCTGGCGCCGTTCTTGTTCTCTCTCCCTCGCTCTCCCTCGCTCTCTCTCTCCACCTCTCTCCCTCTCTCTCTCCCTCTCTTCTTCTCCCTCTCTCACACATCTTCCCCTCACACATGCGCAGTCTCTTGCAACGTTTGCACCGCCGAGATGGAGTCTGGCGCCGGCTTCCGCTGCACCGTGTGCCAAGACTTTGACATCTGTCAGAAGTGCAGCGTGAACCCGGGGCACCCGCACCCGCTCACGGTAAGTGGTGCAGGGGGGTGATGGGGGTGGAGAGTGACTTGGGAGTGGGTCCCAGGGTGTGTGTGTGTGTGTGTGTGTGTCTGTGTGGAGGAAAAGTAGGCGCAGGCATCCGCAGACCTGACACATGAACGTGGGACACCCGCTCATTGTTTGTGGTGCAGGGGGCTTACATGGGGGTGGAGGGTGGCTTAGGAGTGGGTCCCACGGTGTGTGTGTGGGGAGTGCGGGTGAGCGATACGATGCAAGCAGTCAATCCAACAAATCAGCATAACAGTGCAGTCAGCCAGCTCCGCTCCTTAATAAGAGCGAAAGCTGGTGCACAAACTCTATTTTCTCTCCCCATCTCTCTCGTCCCCTCTCTCCTTTTCTCTCCAGGTATCGTTCGCCCTTTCTCTCTCTCTCTCATGCTGACCCACCCCCTCTCTCTCCCGTTGCCTTGCAGCGGCACGTGCAGCGCCTCGACGAGACACGCATGCGGCTCACCCCCACCCCACCCCCGCGCAACGCCATATACCCCTCTCTCTTTCTCTCCCTCTTTGTATATCTTGCTCTCCTGCTTTCTCTCCCTCTTTTTTCCTCTGGCTCTCCTCTCCCTCCATTTCTCATCTTCTCTCGCTCTTGCTCTCTGTTTCTCTCATGCTGACCCCCCCCCCCTCCTCTTCCTTTTTTGCACACGCAGCGGCACGTGCAGCGCCTGGACGAGACGCGTATGCGGCTCACCGAGGGCGAGCGCAAGGAGCGGTCGGAGCAGCTGCAGCGCACGATGGCGCTGCTTGTGCACGCGTGCTCGTGCAACAACCCGCTGTGTGCGAGCAACTCGTGCCGCAAGGTAGGAGGGGGTGGTTGTGGTTAGAGGTGGGGAAAAGGGGGCGGGGCATTACCACAGTGCACGCGTGCTCGTGCAACACCCCACAGTGCGCAAGAAGCTCGTGCCGCAATGTATGGCCGATATGTGCGTTTGTGTGAGTGGGTGTGTTCGGGGGGAGGGGGGGGGCACTACCACGGCGCACGCGTGCTCGTGCAACAACCCGCTGTGTGGGAGCCACTCGTGCCGCAAGGAAGAAGGTGGTGTTGGTGGTTTTGAGTGTGTGTGTGGGAGGGAGATGGCGCTGCTCGTGCACGCGTGCTCGTGCAACAACTCGCTGTGCGCAAGCAACTCGTGCCGCAAGGTGGGGTGGTTGTGTGAGAGTGGGTGTGTGTTCAGGGGGGGGGGCACTACCACGGCGCACGCGTGCTCGTGCAACATCCTGCTGTGTGCGAGCCACTCGTGCCGCAAGGTAGGGCCGATATGTGCGTTTGTGTGAGACTGGAGGTGTGTTTGGGGGGGGGGCACTGCCACGGCACACGCGTGCTTGTGCAGTTACCTGCTGTGTGCGAGCCACTCGTGCCGCAAGGTAGGGCCGATACATGCGCTTGTGTGAGAGTGGGTGTGTGTTCGGGGGGTGGAGGGGGGCACGAGCACGCGTGCGCCGTGGTAGTGGGGGGCACTACCACGGCGCACGCGTGCTCGTGCAACAACCCGCTGTGCGCGAGCCACTCGTGTCGCAAGGTTGGGCCAATATGTGTGTTTGTGTGAGAGTGTGTGTGTTGGGGGGCGGTGCTGCCACGGCGCACGCGTGCTCGTGCGACAACCCGCTGTGCGCAAGCAACTCGTGTGCCGCAAGGTGGGGGGGTGTTGGTGGTTTGAGTGTGTGGTGTGGAGCAGGGGGCACAGCGCACGCGTGCTCGAGCAACACCCCGCAGAGCAAGAGCCACTCGCGCCGCAAGGTGTCGCCAGCAGGGACTTAACTGATGAGAGGACTCCCTACGTTGGGGCGTCGTAATAGGTCTAGACGTCTGGACAGATCAGGAACAAATAAGCAAGGAGGAAGGCCCATGGTAGCATTTCATCGTAAGGCGGGGATCACGCTGGGCGCTGTGCCATTCCTGTGGAGTTTTCTTGCTAACACACACACACACACACAGGTCCGGCAGCTCTTCCACCACGCGATGCACTGCCAGGCCAAGACCAAACACACACATGCACACACACACACACACGCACACACGCAGGTCCGGCAGCTCTTCCATCACGCGATGCACCGCCAGGTCAAGGCCACACACACACACACACACAGGTCCGCCAGCTCTTCCACCACGCAATGCACTGCCAGGTCAAGGTCACCGGCGGGTGCCAGACGTGCAAGAAGATCTGGTGCCTGCTCAACCTGCACGCCAAGTCGTGCACGCAGCCCGACTGCCCGGTGCCGCGGTGCCGCGAGCTCAAGGAGGTGCGGTTGGGGGGCGGGGGGTGGGGGCGGAGTTTTGGTTTTGGGGGCCTTGAATCCCTGAATAGAGGGTTCAGACTGCCCGGTGCCGCGGTGTCGCGAGCTCAAGGAGTTGTGCGCATACACATATGGCAGCTAGGATGTCTTCTAGGGGGTCTTATTTCGACAGCTGCCGGCTTTTTGTAGAGTGCGCAAGCACAGGTGTAATACGCCAAGTCGTGCACGCTGCCCGGTGCCGCGCAGTGGTCCCTGGGAAGGATTTTAGTAATTAGTTTTTTGCCGGCTCCAGCAACTTTGACCGCTCAAACCAGGCACAATACACAGCGGGTATTCATGCAACGCATGCCGTTGTGCTGCTCTCGGCAACAGCTTTCCAACGCACCGCTCCACGCCCTCTCCCACTAAGTGTGGAGTGGTTTTCTGGGAAATGGGAAATCCGGCCCGGAGCGGTTTACGGCTCGCAGGGGAATCACTGGTGCCGCGGTGCCGCGAGCGCAAGGAGGTGCGGTTGGGGGTGGGCCAGTGGGGTTGGGGGCGGAGTTTTGGTTTATTTGGGGCTTGAATCCCTAAAAACGCGGGCTCAAGCTCCGACTGCCCGGTGCCGCTCTGCCACGAGCTCAAGGGGGTGCGCGCCCACACAGATGGCAGCTATGATTCCCCGTAATAGGCTTTGCACAAGGCATCCGACAGACTGTAAAACCGACCACACACACACGCACACACACACGCGTCCACACACACACACGCACACACACACACACGCACGCACAGACAAACACACGCACAGACACCCACACACAACACACGCGCATGTGCAGATTCGGCGGCGGCAGGCGAGCCGGCAGGAGGAGCAGTGGCTTCACGCAATCACACACACACACACACCATCGAACGTGTCTGACAGACTGTAAAACCGCCCCCCCACCCCACCCCACCCCACACACACGCACTTGCAGATTCGGCGGCGGCAGGCGAGCTGGCAGGACGAACAGCGCCTTCACACAATGATACTGACACACAAACACACACACACACTCACAGGTGTCTGACAGACTGTAAAACCGCCCCCACACACACACACACATGCGCACACACACACACACACACACACACGCGCGTGCAGATTCGGCGGCGGCAGGCGAGCCGGCAGGACGAACAGCGCCTTCACACAATGACACTGACACACAAACACACACACACACACAAAGGTGTCCGACAGACTGTAAAACCGCCCCCCCCACCCACACACACACACACACACACACGCGCGTGCAGATTCGGCGGCGGCAGGCGAGCCGGCAGGAGGAGCAGCAGCTTCACGCAATGAAACACACACACACACACCATCGAACGTGTCCGACAGACTGTAAAACCGACCCACCCCCCCACCCCCACCCCACCCCACACACACGCACTTGCAGATTCGGCGGCGGCAGGCGAGCTGGCAGGACGAACAGCGCCTTCACACAATGACACTGACACACAAACACACACACACACACACAAAGGTGTCCGACAGACTGTAAAACCGCCCCCCCCCCCCCACACACACACACATGCGCACACACACACACACACGCGCGCGTGCAGATTCGGCGGCGGCAGGCGAGCCGGCAGGAGGAGCAGCGGCGCGTGGCATACCAGGCGATGCTGCGCGCACAGATGGCGTCGCAGTCGTAGGGCGCCCGACTACATTTCAAACTTTAGAGGCGGCGCCACAGGCGATCTGCGCACGCCTGTGGCGGGCGCGCCTGAGCCGCACCCCCGACCGCCTCGGGCGCCGCCTCGGGCGCCAGCCCCGACCGCCCCAGGCGCCACTACCGACCGCCTCGGGCGCCGCCTCGATCTGCGCGGCTGTGGAAGGCCTCGCGGCCGCCTGAGCCACACCCTCGACCGCCTCAGGCGCCGCCTCGGGCGCCACCCCCGACCGCCTTAGGCGCCACCCCCGACCGCCCGGGTCTGCGCGCGCACATGGCGCCGCAGTCTTATGGTGGCATGTGAGGGGGGGGAGGGGGAAGGCGATGGCGTCGCAGTCGTAGGGCGCCCGACCCCATTCCCAGTGCCAGACGCGGCGCCACGATCTGCGCGCCGGAGGCGGTCGGGGGTGCGCGCCTGTGGCGCACTTCGACCCTCTAAGGCGCCACCCCCGACCTATAGGCGCCACGGCCGCCCGGGTCTGCGCGCACACATGGCGCCGCAGTCGTAGGGTGGCGTGCGAGGGGGGGGGAGGGGGAGGGGCCGCGGGAGGGCGGCCCCCATGGCTGCGGCAGCGGCGGCAGCTCGTGGAGCACAACATCGGGGTCACCATTGGGGGTGACCCCGAAGCCCGACACGGTTGATCGCATCGAGCCGACGCCCAACGGGGGGCGGTGCGACCCTTGCGCGGGGGCGTCGTCGTCAATCACGGTACATCCATTGAGAGAGTAGAACGAGGACCGGCAGCGGCGGGAGGTGACGACTGACTCTGCGGCGGCAGCTGCGGCAGCTTCGGAGCGGCCTCGAGAGAAGGACGTGGATCGGCAGCGGCGGGAGGAGACGATTGACTCTGTGGCGGCAGCGCCGGCAGCGGCGGCAGCTTCGAGCGGCCTCGAGAGTAGGACGAGGACCCGGCAGCGACGGGAGGAGGCGACTGACTTTGCGGCAACAGCGGCGGCAGCGGCGGCAGCTTCGGGCGGGCGGGGAGCGGGCCTCAAGAGCAGCGAGGCGAGGCCCGGCAGCAACGGGAGGATACGGCTCGAGTTTTTGGCGGCAGCGGCGGGGCACAGCTTGAGGCGGGGAGGGGCCTTCGAGAGTAGGACGAGGACGGGAGCAACGGGAGGGGACGGCTGACTTTGGGGCGGCGCTGGCGACCTGATTCCCGCCCGCCCCCCACCCACCCCCCGATGGCCGGGCGACGACCACGCATGGCGCGGTTGCCGGATGACAATCACGCATGACAATCACGCAAGGTCGTGCGCCATGCGCATGACCATGGCGCGATCGTTGTGCTGCGAGGTAGAGGGGTTGCGGGGGCACCCTTGCGCTGTTCCCACATTGATTTTGAACAGTATTTGCACCTCGTTTTGAGGGGGGGCTCGCCCTGTATGTGTATTTTGAGTTACCCTAGATAGCTCGATCCATGAGGTCTGCGTCTGAGTAGGTAGGTTTGATACATTTGCCATTTCCATTGGCATTAGGAGTCCATCCTGAGTCCTTTCATGGACTAATCGGCGTTTGTGGGGCGGCACTGTTTGTGTGCGCACCATGCTAGCGGGCCCTTGGGCTCAAGTGGCCACGATCCAAGCTTTGAAGCTATCAGAACCAATAAGGGCACCGCAGGGCGCCTGCGTTTTTATACCTGGCCACAGAGTGTGGCGCTTCTGCACGCACTGGCGGCGATACGGTGTAGAGTCTGAGAGTCCGAGCGAGTGTCTGGTGCCAGTCTGGTGCAGCCGTCTCTGCCGTCTCGTGTGCCCGTCTGCCTGATTTGTTTCGTTCCACTCTGACCCAGCACAGCCAACCTAATCACCAACTCACCCCCAGATATTCTCACCTCCTCACCTCACATCTGAGTGTGGGGGGCTTCGCGCCAAAGTGTGTGCCCCCAAATCACTCACAGCGGATGCACGCCCTCGTCGGTCGGAGCTCGTCGTGCGCCACCCTGCGCTGCGTGCGCCACCCTGCAGGCTGTGCTGCCCGACGCTTCCCCCCTCTCCCTCGTGCGCTTTGGCAGGGCCCCCCCTCGCTGTGCACCATGTCGGATACTAAGCGGCGCAGGGGGTGCGACTCGCCTATACATGCCCTAGTGGAGCAAGGCAGCGGGAGTGGAGGAAGCGAAGTGATCGTCTCGCACAAAACAGACGGAGGCGGGTACTTCAAGGTCCCCGGAGGCTTGCAGTGCACCGATCACTACTTCAAGACGGCACTCGATTACACGGGAGAGGTGCGCGGGGTGGGAGAGGTTTTGTTGTGGGGTGCCCGAGGCATCCCACACGCAGCCTGACTCCGATCTCTCGCAACCAGGTGCACGGCGAGATCGAGATCTTTGTCCGCGAAGTAGTGTCGTCCAACAAGAAGCCAGACAACAGCATGCCGTGCCTGCTGTTCCTGTCAGGTGGGGTGTCTCCATGCAACGCCATGCATCGCCATGCACCCCCCCCCCAAAACACACACAACACGCGCCTCTCGGGGCGTCAACTATCCCTTGTGGTAGGCTTAACAACATAAGCTCAAGGCAATTGGCGATTGAAGGGTTCACAATCCAGCACCAGTACACATCCATCCATCAAAGTGTTACATGAGCGAGCGAGCCGCATGCACCGGCAATGCCTGCACTACTTAGCAGTAACAATACACCCCAGCAGTTGTTACGAGGTGGGACCCGTGCACTAGGATGCCTTTTGGACGCGCACACACACACACACGCACACACACACACACACGCTCGCGCGCGCGCACACACACACTAAATGGTCCCTAGCATTACTTGTGTGCTTACAAAAACGTGCCCAGACGAAAACACACGCACACACACACACACACACACACACACACATTTGCATCTGCAGGCGGGCCCGGCTTCTCCGCGCCCCGCCCGCACGACGCGTCGTCGTGGCTCAAGTCTGCGACCAGCGTGTTCCGCGTCATCCTCATGGACCAGCGCGGTAAGTTCACTTGGCACACGGGTTTTCGCCATCATGGTGATGATGAGAGTTTTATAATCCACTGCCGGCGGTCACACGTTCGGTTCCAGTGTTCCAGCGGGACTTGAGAGAGCAGGCACGAGGCCCACCAAATAGGTCAAGCTACAAAAGTAGGCCACGGTAGCGCCAACCACGTCGTGGCGGGCACCAAGCAAGCAGCACCACAGTGCAGGCTTCATTCCCATCATTGTGGAGAGAGTAGTGTTATAAATCCACTGTCGGCGGTCACAATTCGTTCCAAAGTTCCAGCGGGACTACCAGACAGCAAGCACAAGGCCCACCAAATGGTCAAGCTACAAAAGTAGCCCACGGTAGCGCCACCCACACTAGGTGGTGGGCGCCAAGCAGCAGCACAGGCCACAGGCACCTCACCCCCCACCCCCCCCTCGGTGGTGGTGGCCCGGCGCGCCATTCCCTCCATCCACGCAACAACGCGCATAGCAGTTGTCTCCATGCACTCATCGCACTGCCGCATGCCCCCCCCATACCGTGTAGGAACCGGCAACTCGAAATCAAGCACCTCAGATGAGCCTCCTCCCATGCACGCAACAACACGCAACAACACGCAACAACACGCAACAACACGCAACAGCACGCAACAACACGCAACAACACGCATGGCAGTTGGCTGCGCACACTCATTGCACTGCCGCATGCCCCCCATGCCTCGTAGGAACCGGCAACTCAAACCCAATCACCCAGACGAGCGTCTCCTTCCATCCACGCAACAACACTCATGGCACTTGGCTGCATGCACTCATCGCAATGCCGCATGCCTGTCACAAACCTGACTCTGAGCCAAGCCTCAAGTAAGGATGCTCCTAGTTAGTGAAGGTTGTGGATACCCCATGCATGCTTCCACACGTTTGGACCTCTC
>VFSX01000093.1:70000-97500 GCA_016618255.1 Chlamydomonas sp. UWO 241 | reverse complement strand
GTTGCGCCCTAAACCTTAAACCCTAAACCCTAAACCCTAAACTAAAAAGCACGCGTCAAAAGTGGATTTGGTCGAGGCGACGCCGCAAAACATGCCGAAAGTTTGGTGGCGCCCAGCACAGCGACCCCGGCAACGCGGCACGGAACGAGACCCAGCGCCTCGTCAAGTTCATGCCACGGGTGTTGAAGATCGGTAGGAGGCGTCGCGGGGGGCTGGCTTCCCCCAGCGGCGCGGCAGGGGTTGGGTGCGACTGTTGCATGGCGCTCCGCGAGGCCCGTGACGGCCCCACGACGTATTCCAGCACACGATCTCGACACGCATGTCTATATTACGTGTCGAGAAATCATTCTGCACGCGCGATGGGGCCGTTTTGTCGACTTTGGATTTTTTGGTGTGGCCACATTTTGGTCACAGGTTGGGTGGGGATGGCCTACGGGGGAATAACGATATTTCTCTAAATAGCTAGGCTCAAACATGATGCGTCCAACGAGATTTGACCTGGGGGGGGGGGGGGGTGAGAGCAGTCATCCTTGCTATGGCATTATACTGCTCGGAGCGGAATCTGAGCGGAATTTTTATTAATTGCTTTGTAGGCTATTCCGCTTTTCTGCTTTTCCGCTCGGGGAAAAAAACAATTGTGCCGAGAAAAAGCGGGGGGAAATAATTGTGCCGGGAAAAGCCAGGAAAAAGTGGAATAATAATTTATTGCTGAATCCGTCCCAAGGATCACTGTTTGAGAGTAGCCAACTTTGTCTACCACTGATACTGATTCATGACACTTAACGTGCTCATTTTACCTGGGGGTCGAGACATTAATTACAGCTACAGGCTAACCGAGTCTACGGTAATCAGCTTTCGAATGGGCTGGCGGCATGTACTGCGAGGGGGACATGTACGTGAACGACACACACACACACACACACACGCGCGTCCACCCACACTCGCACACCCTCCCACTCTCACGCGCAGCCCTCTCTCGCCCTCCCTCACGCTCACCACGTCCTTCCACGCCCACCCTCACTCTCACCCCCTGTCACTCTCCCACACTCTCTCACACCGTCTCTCACGCTCCCACGCCACGCCCACTCAGGTACGTCGACTGCGAGCTGAGCCAGGCGACGGCGGCGCGGATCCGCGGCCTGCGGCAGTGGGTCACCAGCGAGTACAAGCACAGCGGCATCCGCGACGACGGCGGCCGCATCTTTGACCGCCTCATCAACATGGTGCGAGACCAGATCCTGCTCGATTGACCGGACTACCGACCGACCTACCGACGGGCAGACGGACGGACGGACGGACGGACGGACGGACGGACGGACGGACGGACGGACGGACGGACGGACGGACGGACGGACGGACGGACGGACGGACGGACGGATCGTGTGCGCATGGCTTAGCCGCGTCACCATGGTGCGAGGCCAGATCCTGCTCGACTGAGCGGACTACCGACGGACGGACCGACGGTCGGATCGTGCGCATGGCTTGGCCGCATCAGCATGGTGCGAGACCAGACACCTGCTCGACTGACAGAGACGGACAGACAGAGACGGACGGACAGAGATTGAGAGAGACTGACAGACGGAACGGTAGACTGATCCCGTGCGGCGCTTTGCTTGGCTTGGCTGCATCTTTGACACAGCTCCCGAGGTCTTTGATGGCGCGCGCACGCGTCAATCTGTCGCCCTTGTGCGCAGCGGTGGAGAAGCTGGGCGGTGTGTGTGGGAGGACGTGTGGCATTTTCTGCCGACCTTAATGGGCCCGAAGACCGTTGCTGTGCCTTTCTGACCTGGCATGCGTGCTTGCTGTGACCTTGCACTTGGATCCCAATGGTCGTTGACTTTCGAGGGTCGCTGTAAATAAAATACCCGGCTGGTGGGGTGTTGAGGGTGGGTGCAGAAGCGCGCGCACGGCACCTATGAGAATCTGTTTGATGGCTTGTGTGCGAGGAGCGTGTGAGCAAGCTTGAGCCTTAAGGGGTACAAATTATTGCTGTCGTGGCACGTGCGTACACGCTCTGTGGGGGGCACAGCATGGGTGGCCACAGAAGCTCAGTGATTCCCCTGTGAGCCGTATACCGCTCTGAGCCGGATTTCCCATTTCCCAGAAAATCTCTCCACACTTAGTGGGAGAGGGCGATGAGCGGTGCGTTGGAAAGCTGTTGCCGAGAGCAGCACAGCGGCATGCGTTGCATGAATACCCGCTGTGTATTGTGCACGCGCCTCCGCGCCGCGCTGCCCGCGCCTGCTACTCGCGCCAGCCACCACTAAACTCCACAGCTACTGTTGACCCCCGTGGAGGTCGACCCTCGCACAGCTGGCCCACACCTAGCCGGTAGCCGGCCAGCTTCACTCAGGCGTCGGGCCTACCATAGCGCCAACACAGGTCTTACACACCACCACTAGGGGCAACACACAGACCCTAGTAGCAACACACAGACTTGTAATATCCATCATCATTACTGTCAGGAACACACTGATGTGCTGTGGGCGATTGTACTGCAGTACTCTTAGAGGTGGGAAGCCCACTCACAGCCCACACTACTTGGCAGCTGCCGAGTAGCGTGGGCTGTGAGTGGGCGTTCTTACCTTTAAGAGTTGTGATCCGACATGTGTAAGACAGTACGTTGCTACTTCAGGAACAGCGGTGTGCCTGTTCCTGACAGGTTATGAGCCCCTCACGCCAACTCCAGGAACAGCGGTGTGCCTGCTCTTGACAATTACCAGTCGCCATTCGGGCACTCAAAGCGGTGGTGCCCTGCCAGGGCAGCCCTGGCAGCCCTCACACGCCTCCGCGCTGCCCCCCCCGCGCCTCCTGCCCTTGCCAGCCAAGCCAAGCCACCCCACTCCAAGCACTAGTCGCCGTTCGGGCACTCGAAGCGGTGGTGCCCTGGCAGCCCGCACCCGTGGCACACACCGCCGCGCTGCCCGCCCATCCCCGCCCTGCCGCCGCCGCCGCCGCCGCGGCGGTTCGGCCGTCCGGCTCCCCCCCCGCCAGCACCGTATGCGCCCTCCGGCGCCGGCGCCGGCGCCGCCCCGTGCGTGAGCGCGTGCGCGGCGCACAGGCGGCCGAGGCGCCCGCACTCGAGGCAGTACTCGAAGCGGTCCTCGGTCGGCAGCGCAAAAGCGGCGAGCACTCGGCCGGGCTCGAGCACGAAGACCTGGCGACAGGGTGGCAGGGAAGGGTAAGGGTTTGGGGTCTAGGTGCATCAGCCACCCTTGTGCATGTCTAGTAAGGAGTTAGCACGAAGGGCTCTCTTTGTAGAGCCCCCTTGACTTCCAGTGAAGACCGTAACTCAAACCCCCGGGTCCTGCGGGGTCCTCCAAGTGCGTGCATATACAACCTATAAATGCGCGTGACGGGGTGCGCGTGGCGTGTGTGTGTGTGTGTGTGTAGAGTGTGTGTGTGTGTGTGTGTGTGGAGGGTGCCGACGGCATCTTCTCCCCCCCCCCTGCCCTCCCCCAACACACTCACACAACGTAACCAGTGTTCCCGTTCCGTTAGCCAATCCGCAACCCGCAAACCTGAAACACCGGGTCGCCATTGGTAGATTTGGACTGGCGCTGCGGGGTTAAAATTGCGCAAATTTCTGCGCGAACAGTTTCAAACCCCGTTTGCAGAACATCGCCTCCGGCGGGTTGAAATTGAGTAGGTGAGCTGTGAGCCCAGGTTGGGCTAGCTTTTCCCCAAGATCCGTAGTTAGCGGAACCACTTAATCCAATCCAGGCTGTTGCTGGGGGCTCTGGGTGGAACCGCTGCTCCCCCCGCTGGAAGCGATTTGAGTTTGCAGTGTGGAGAACACCTTGGTTCAAGTGTGGGGGGTGGGGGTGACTCCAACCATGTTTTGTATAAACGTAATCCCGTAAAACCTAAACCTTGCGGTGTGTTGTACCCCTACAAAGTGTTGTACCCCTACAACGTTGTTTACGGGTAACCCGTACCTAGTAATACGGGGTCGTGAACTTTGAAGTCTTAGTTCCCCGACCCCGTATTATGAGATGTGCAGCAGCGATGTCGCTCCAGAGGTCTGCACGCGGGCATCTGTCCATAGCGGGCGACCACTCATCGATCTGAGGACAGCATACACACACACACACACACATAGCAGGGTGTGACATACCGTAGTCACGCTTTGCCTTTGCGCCTAATTAAGTCTGAAAACGCCCCGCAAAGGCTCCTTAAACGTGAAATTAAGTCCGAAATCGCCCCGCAAAGGTAAAAAAGTCCCCTGCGGGATTCGAACCCGGATCAACACTCTACAGGCCTGCAAATAGCTGCCGTAAAGGCATAAAGTCGAAATAAAGTCGAAAAAGCCCCGCGCAAGCCTAAAATTCCAATTAAGTAGACCCCTTTAGTGGACCCCCGCAAAGGCAAAGCGTGACTACGGTACACACATACACATGCTTCTAGGCCAGGGAGGGCCGCTCTACCCCAGGTTCTGGCACAATATGGGCAACTTCCTCTAGTTGAAAGCTATAAGACACGCACCGTGTGCACACAGCAATCATGACGGCAGATTGCACTTACTGATGATGATGATGGATATTACAGTCTGTGTGACACCAGTAATGATGTATAAGACCGGTGTCGGCGCTAGCGCCCGACACCTTAAACTCAGTTTCAGTGGGAAACTGGCTGGCTACCTGGTAGGGGTGAGGGTAAACCCCCACACGCGCGCACGCACTGGACCTAGACAGGACACTGGGCCCCCAGATCCACCCTATACCACCCAGGTAGTGACAGCAACGCATTGTTGGTGTGCGCCTGTGTTCTACTACTAGTCCCGCCGCCGCCATTGGCTCCAGCAATCTCCTCCATGCCCGCCAGCAATCTCCTCCACGCCCGCGAGCAATCTCTTGTATGCCCGCAAGCAATCTCCTCCATGGCCGCCAGCAATCTCCTGTATGCCCGCCAGCAATCTCGTCCATGCATGGGCGCCGCCATGCGATCTCCATGCGCCGCGCCGCGCTCCATGCGCGCCAGCACCCGTACCACCCGCCTCATTCCCGTTCTTTAGCCATTCCCCGTGACACCTATGGCTGATCCTTGTTCCGCCGTCCCCTTTGGCATCTGTAACCCGTATCCTCTCCCTGTAGCCTCATTCCCCGTTCTTAACCGCCATCTCCATTATGGTGCCCGCCCGCTGGTGGGGCCTCGCCTCGCCCCATGCCGCACGGCTAGTGTATTGATTGCTGCGCCATCTATAATCTGCGCCTTGGGGCAGGGACCCCTGCGCCACAACCTCCTCACAAAGCCTAGCCGCATGTGCCTCGCTTCCCATGTTTCTCAATTTCTCGCCATCCGCTTCCATGCCCGCCTGCAATCTCCTCCACGCCCGCGAGCAATCTCCTGTTTGCCCTCAAGCAAGCTCCTCCATGCCCGCCAGCAATCTCCTCCATGCATGCACGCGCAGAGCGCCGCCATGCAACCCCCATGCGCGCGCGCGCCGCGCCGCGCCCGCCAGCTCCCGTAGCCTCATTCCCCGTTCTTTACCCATGCGCCGTGACGCATTAGCCTTGTCCGCCGTCCCCTGGCATGCATAACCCGTAGCCTCATCCCCGGTAGCCGCATTCCCCGTTCTTAGCCGCCATCTCCATTATGGTGCCCGCCCGCTGGTGGGGCCTCGCCTCGCCCCATGCCGCACGGCTGGTGCATCGATCGCGTCGCCATCTAATAATCTGCGCCTTGGGGCAGGGAACCCCTGCGCCGCAACCTCCTCACAAAGCCTAGCCGCATGTGCCTCGCTTCCCATGTTTCTCAATTTCTCGCCATCCGTCTCTCTCTTCCATCCAGGCACAGTAAACCATTAGGAGCCGCAATCTGCTTGAGTTCCGATCGTTGTGAGAGGGGGTGCATGCTCGCCGCAATTCTCGCCATCGTGCATCGTGCTCTCCATCGTACCGCTGCCCCATCTGCCACATAGCCTCGCCCCATCAGGACCAGTTCATCAGTAGCGCTGTGCGTCACAGCCGCTCAGGGTAAATTTCCAGATTTTCAGCCGCCCAGTACCAAGCGCAGTTGTCCCGGTTGTCCGCCATCGAGCGGCGCCAGGGCGGGAGCCCCTGGCGAAGAGCTTGTCTAGGCGGTGGTACTAGGACTAGTGCACTTTTGACGCACGTCGGCCTCTACTCTAGGGCGTGTAAGCACAGGTATAAAACAACAACAGTAGGTAGGCGTCTGTCCCAGACTGTAGAATCGACCATCACACAAACACACATGCACACAAACACATTAACAGGCTCCCCTGAGCAGTACCCATCGACTGCCTCGCGCATGTTGGGGCGATACACACACACACACACACCTTGACAGGCTCCCCGGAGTAGTACCCATCGACAGCCTCACGCATGTTGGGGTGCCACACCCAGCGGTCGCGCTCGTGCAGCTCGATCGCCTGTGCGTGCGTGCGTGTGTGTGTGTGAGAAGGAGCGTGTGCATGTGTGCATGCGTACGAGCGTGTGTGTGTATGTTGGGGTGCCGGACCCATCGGTCACGCTCGTGCAGCTCGATCGCCTGTGTGTGCGTGTGTGGCGGGGAGGAGCGTGTGCATGTGTGCCTGCGTGTGTGCATGTGTGCGTGCGCGTGTGTGTGTGAGAGAGAGAGAGTGTGTGTTTGTGTGTCGATTTTACAGTCCGTCGGATGCCTGTGTGTGGGGTGTAGGGGCCAGACACAGACACATGCACACACACACACACTCTCTCACACACACACGCATACCCTGATGGCAGGTCAATGTCGGGGCACGCCGCAACCTGGGCGGCGGAGAAAGTAACGTCACACTTACCGATGCATCGCACACACACACACACACACACACACCTGCTCGAAGACCGGCTCCTGCAGCCACACACCGCCACACTCTTCTGCCTGCCTGCCCCTCCCCAACAGGCATGCACACACGCACACACAACACACACACACACCTGCTCAAAGGCCGGCTCCCGCAGCCGCACCGCCACACTCTTTCGCTTGTCTGCCCGCTGCTGTGCCGCAGCGTCTGTTAGTGTGACATTGCTCTGTCCGCCAACCAGGTTGCGGCGCTCGCCGTCGTTGACCTGCCATCAGTGTGTGTGTGTGTGAGTGTGTGTGTGTGTGCGTGTGTGTGTGTGAGTGTGTGTTTGTGTCAGTGTGTGTGTGTGGGGGGGGTGTATGCCAGCTGCTGCGCAGCCGCGTCTGTACGTCTTTATAAAAGTGGCGCCAAGGCAAAGCGGTACTACCGCTTTGCCTATATATACCTCCTTGGGGTAGGTGTGTCGAGGTATAATTACAGGCTTATTCGTGTGCAGTGCCCCACCAGCTCTGGCAGCGTCGTCCCGTGCACCGTCGCGATGAGGCTCCCCTGCCAGGCCTTGCTTAATTACAGATAATACCTGGACATAAGGAGTCCTTATTTATCCTTATAAAGGACTCCTTATCTCCAGGTATAATTTCAGGCTTGTTCGTGTGAGGTGCCCCACTGGTCAGCTCTGGCAGCGTTGTCCCGTGCCCCGTCGCAATGCAGCTCCCCTGCAAGGCCTTGCTTAACTACAGATATACCTGGAAACAAGGAGTCTATATTTATCCTTATCAAGGACTCCTTATGTCCAGGTATAATGATAAGACTTATTCTTGTGCGATGCCCCACCAGCTCTGGCAGCGTCGTCCCGTGCCCCGTCGCGATGAGGCTCCCCTGCAAGGCCTTGATTCACTACAGATACACCTGGACATAAGGAGTCCGTATTTATCCTTATTTATCTTTATGACGGACTCCTTGTTTACATAAGGAGTACATGTCCAGGTGTAAGTACAGGCTTATTCTTGTGCGGTGCCCCACCAGCTCTGGCAGCGTCGTCCCATGCACCGTCGCGATGAGGCGCACACCGCGCTGCGAAATCGATCGCACTGCCTCGACCTGAGTGTGTGTGTGTGTGTGTGTGTGTGTGTGCATGCATGTGTGTGTGTGCATGCGTGTGTGTGTGCACGCACACCGCGCCGTGAAATTGATCGCACTGCCTCAACCTGCGTGTGTGTGTGTGTGTGTGTTTGTGTGCATGTGTGCGCATGTGTGTGTGCGTGTGTGTGCGATCGAGTGCACTGCCCCAACCTGGGTGTGTGTGTGTGTGTGCGTGTGCGTGTGTGCCATCAAGCGTAGCGTGTCTGTGCGCATGTGTGTGTGTGTGTGTGTGTGTGTGTGTGCACCGCCTCGAACTGTGTGTGTGTGTGCTCAATCGAGCGCCCTGCCTCAACCTGTCTGTGTGTGTGTGCATGTGTGCGCATGTGTGTGTGTGTGTGTGCGTGCATGTGTGTGCATGTGTGTGTGTGCGTGTGTGTACGATCGAGTGTACCGCCCCAACCTGGGTGTGTGTGTGCGTGTGCGCGCGATCGAGCGCAGCGTGTCTGTGCGCATGTGTGTGTGTGTATGTGCGTGTGTGTGTATGTGTGTGTGTGCTTTTGTGTGTGTGTGCATGCGTCGGTTTGTGTATGTGTGTGTGTGTGTGTGTAAGAGTTTGTGTATGTCTGTGTGCTCGGCTTGTGTGTGTGCATGTAGCATGTGTGTATGTATGTATGTGTGTGTGTGTGTGTTTGTGTGCACGCCCCCCTGGGTTACAATCCACCACTGGTCATGCGTACGGTTCCACAGCTCCAGCGGGACTTGGAGAAAGCAGTCCAGAAGACCTGCCAGGCCATACCCTAAACCCTAAACCCTAAAACCCCAAACCTACTGAAACCCCTAACCCTAAACCCTTTACCCAAAACCTGCTAAAAGCCTCAACCCTAAACCCTCAAGGGGGGGTGGGGGGGGGGCCCCACGGACGCAAGCGAGCAGGCTAGCGGGGTGTGACCCCCCCCGCACCTCCTCGGACGTGGAAATCTCGTCGCAGATGATGATCTGCGGATGGCGAGGGGGAGGGGGTGGGGGTGGGGGGTGGCAATGCGTGAGGGGTGGACGTGCCGGTGGAGAAGGCTTCGCCATCCCCAGCGATATATGCACCCCACACACTTCCCACAGCTACCCTACCCCCGCAAGCACTTTGGCCGGCACCACCGGCACCACTGCAAGCACTCTCCTGCCTCCCCACACTCCCCTGCAACCTCCAAAACCCGAGACCTGAAAGCTCTGAACCCCGCAAGCTCCGACCCCCGCAGCCTCCGGACATCGCAAGCTCCACCATCGCAAAATAAATGGCCGTCTACCTCAAGAACCACGCAAGCACTTTGGCCGGCACCACTGCTGCCACCACAAGCACTGGCTTGTCTCCCCACAACCCCCACAAGCACTTCCCGCGGCTCCAACCCCCTGCAAGCACTTTGCCGACACCCCCACGACCCCCACAAGCACTTCCCGCGGCTCCGACCCCCTGCAAGCACTCGAGCCGTCATCACCGGCACCCCTGCAAGCACTTTGGCCGGCACCCCCACGACCCCCACAAGCACTTCCCATGGCTCCGACCCCTGCAAGCACTTGAGCTGTTATCACCGGCACCGCTGCAAGCACCGGCCCTGCTCCCTACGACCCCCACAAGCACTCCTCACGGCTCCGACCCCCTGCAAGCACTTTGGCAGGCCCACCACAACCCCCGCCCTTCCCACGGCTCCGACCCCCTGCAAGCACGTGAGCCGTCATAACTGGCACTGGCCCATCTCCCCCCACTACCACCGCAAGCACTTGTGCCATCATCACCGGCACCACTGCAAGCACTGGCCCATCTCCCCACGACCCCCACAGGCACTTCACCGACACCCCCACAAACCTTGCAAGCACTTTGCCCATTTCCCACGGCCCCCTGCCCTTCCCACGGCTCCGACCCCCTGCAAGCACTTGAGCCATCATCAATGGCACCATTGCAAGCACTGGGCCATCTCCTCACTAAGCCCCCACAAGCCCTTCCCACGGCTCCGACCCCCTGCAAGCACTTCGGACGGCACCACCACGACCCCTGCAAGCACTTTCCATGGCTGCGACCCCCTGCAAGCATTTTGGCAAGCACCACCGGCACCACTGCAAGCACTGGCCCATCTCCCCACGACCCCCACAAGCACTTCCCACGGCTTCAACCCCCGCAAGCACTTGTGTCCTCATCACCGGCACCGCTGCAAGCACTTTGGCCAGCAGCCCCACGACCCCCACAAGCACCTCACATGGCTCCGACCCCTGCAAGCACTTGAGCCGGCACCACCACAAGCACTGGCCCGTCTCCCCATGACCCCCGCAAGCACTTCAGTCCGCACCACCGCGGCATCCCTGCCTCACGTCTGGGGTCTGGTTCTCGACCGCTTCTCTCAGGATGGATGCCTGAATGAAATGGGAGGGGTGGTGGAGGGTGGGGGGTGGTGGAGCGGACAGCTTCTCTTATTGTGGATGCCTACTAAGGTGTGTGTGGCCACCATGGGGTGGTGGGGTGGTTCAGGATGGATGCCTGAATGAAATGGGAGGGGTGGTGGAGGGTGGGGGGTGGTGGAGCGGACAGCTTCTCTTATTGTGGATGCCTACTAAGGGGTGTGTGGCCACCATGGGGTGGTGGGGTGGTTCAGGATGGATGCCTGAGATGGGAGGGGTGGTGGAGGGTGGTGGTGGAGGGGGGCAGTGGGGTGGTTCACGACCTGTTGTCCTAATCAACATGGATGCCTTACAGGGGGGGGGGGGGCAAAAGGGAGGGGAGGTCGGGTGAGGGGGCGACAGCGTGCAGTTACAGTTACATCGGCTTTCCAGCAAAGACTACCTCTAGTCCTAGTACCACCGCCTAGACCCAAGTCCAGTTCTGGCCCTAACAATTACTTGTGAGGGGCGGTAGCCACCAGCCGGCTGCCTGCCAACGTGTAGTCCCAGAGCAAAAAGGAGAGCTATTGTGCGACGCCTCCAAAATAGGTCCTAACTGCTTCTAGGGGATAGGGGGTCAAGTGGCGCTTGCCAATCTACTTGACCGCCGTGGTGGAGGGGCCGGCGCCTGAGGGGCAGCCGGACCGTACACCACGGCTCTCCACCCGACCCTATCCTGAGCACGCTCAAACGCCGTGTCCGAAAAAGTCTTCCAATCAGAACGAGTGCCACTAGTTTCGCCTAGCTGCTGAATCAGTAGCTTAAGAAATAGTGTCGGGAGGAGGCTGGAGGCCGGCCTTGCTGCCGAGCCACATCCATGGTGCAGTCAAAAGTCGTACGAGGAAGACGAGAAGCCGGCATGCGCATCACATGGCCTAGCCACTGCATTGATCGCTTTGCCACAAGGCTCTCAATTGGCTCAGTGTCGCACGCCTGCGACAGCGTGGGGTGGTTCACTATCGCTTGCCTATCTTATGATGATGGAGAAGGGGGGGGGGGTGACAGAGGGGGGAGAGGAGGTGAGGGGGGAGAGTGTGGTGGCGTTCACGCTTATCCTCACGCGTATCCTTTATTTAGATGGATGCCTTGAAGGGGGAGGGGCCGGGGATGAGGTGAGGGGGAGGCAGTGGGGTGGTTCTCAAACACTTAGGACCGCCGGCAGTGCATTGTAAAACTCTCATCATCATTAGGAAAGAAAGGTGTGGATGCCTCGAACACTTAGGAGAGAAAGGTACGGATGCCTCGAACACTTAGGAGAGAAAGATATGGATGCCTACACAGGGGCTCGATTAACGGAGGCGCGTTCATTTTGTCGCGGATCTGCCCACGCTTGCGCTGACTGGTGGTGAAGTGAAGACCGTCTCTGCATTTAAGTATCTAGGGAGTTAGATAACCCAGAGTGGTGGTGTGGAAAAGGAGATCGGTGTGCGTGTCGTCGCGCGCTGGGCGTGTTTGCGTCTTTTGATAAGATTTGGGCCAGCAAGAAGATGCAAGTGCAGTCTAAGATGCGGGTTTACAACACTTTCGTGCTGCCCCACTTTCTGTACGGCTGCGAAACATGGGCCCCTACTAAAACACAACTGACTCGATTGGAGGTTGCCCACTCTAACTGCCTTCGTCGCATTCTGGGTGTGCGCCTGGTCGACCGGCACAGATTAACTTATATTCGGCAGGCGTGCGACACTGAGCCAATTGAGAGCCTTGTGGCAAAGCGATCAATGCAGTGGCTAGGCCATGTGATGCGCATGCCGGCTTCTCGTCTTCCTCGTACGACTTTTGACTGCACAATGGATGTGGCTCGGCAGCAAGGCCGGCCTCCAGCCTCCTCCCGACACTATTTTCTTAAGCTACTGATTCAGCAGCTAGGCGAAACTAGTGGCACTCGTTCTGATTGGAAGACTTTTTCGGACACGGCGTTTGAGCGTGCTCAGGATAGGGTCGGGTGGAGAGCCGTGGTGTACGGTCCGGCTGCCCCTCAGGCGCCGGCCCCTCCACCACGGCGGTCAAGTAGATTGGCAAGCGCCACTTGACCCCCTATCCCCTAGAAGCAGTTAGGACCTATTTTGGAGGCGTCGCACAATAGCTCTCCTTTTTGCTCTGGGACTACACGTTGGCAGCAGCAGCCAGCCAGCTGGTGGCTACCGCCCCTCACAAGTAATTGTTAGGGCCAGAACTGGACTTGGGTCTAGGCGGTGGTACTAGGACTAGAGGTAGTCTTTGCTGGAAAGCCGATGTAACTGTAACTGCGTTCTCGTCGCCGAGCCCTGGACCCAGCAATGCGGCGCTGCTGGTGACGAGGATCTCCGTGCCGCTGACGAGCGGGGTAAAATACGACTGGCCTGGCTCCTGCTAGATTGCCCCTCGGTGGAACACTACAAGGAGCGGCTTGCCCGGCGCTGCCATGGCTTGGCGAGTAGCTGCGGCGCTGCCGCGGCCCGTGCTGGGAGACGGCCCTTATCCTCCCCCCATGCAGGATGCCATGCGGCACCGATCTCGACGAGTTGATCGACGAGCGGAGGAGCTGGCGCCCGTCAATGCATGCTGGACATTGGTCAAGATGGCTGCCCGTGGAGGCGGGCTACCATCACGGCTTCAGCGGTGGCGACCGCCGAGGCAACACAGAGTAAATCCGCTTCACCAATCGCAGCGTTCGTCACCGCGCTCATCCTCGGGGTCGCTCGTCTGCCGGTGACTGGCGTTGGAAGGTCTTCAGGCAGCCTCCATGACAACTCTGTCGTCCATGCACCCCTGGAGGGTGGGACCTGGCCATGCATGAGGCATGGGGCGCCGGCTGAGCCCCATGCAAACGAGAGCTGGACAGCCATGCACTGCCAGGCGGGGACCGTTCCAGTCAGCGCCAGTCGGCTCTGCCGGCTTGACTGGCCACAAGGCCACTACTGTGACCCTGAGGAAGGTCCTCTCCTATATGCTCCTTGCCAGACATGTCTCTCAGAGACCGCTGTTTGGGGTAGTCTAGCCGGCGGGAGCGGTAGTCTATCGGCCGGGAGCCGGCGGTACTCTAGTACTTAAGTGTGCTGGAGTATCGGCGGGTGTCTCTAGTAGAAGAGTAGCCTGCTTAGCTGGAAACCCCGTGTTACTGCTACTGTTACTGCCTACACAGGGGGGACGGCGGAGGGATCAGAGGGGGAGATAGTGAAGGCTCATGCTGCTGTGTAGGAGGGCCTATTAAGGGTATCTAGGCGGCCTCGCGGAGGATGGGGGGTCGTGGAGAGGGGAGAGGGCTCTCTCTGTGGCAAAGCAGGTGAGGGAGAGCGAGAGAGAGGCAGAGAGAGTGTGTGAGCGTTTCTGTGTGTGCGTTTGTTGTGCTAATTCAGGCATCCCATCAGGCATCTCATGAGGCATGTCATCAGACATCTCATCCTACTTAAACAAGCGTGTTTGCTGCCGCTGCGGTAGGGGACCTGGGGGGTGCGCCCACGCTCTTTGCAGAGTGGGGGCTCCCTACCACCAACACCCAGCCATCTCATTAAGGTGCTCGGGCCAACCGCGCTGAGCACGGTCGTATACGCCTTTAGAGGTGTCCCTGACTGTAACATCCATCATTATCACCACCAACAGCTAGCCATCTCATTAAGGTGCTCCGGCCAAACGCGCCGAGCACGGTCTCATACGCCCTTAGAGCTGTCCCTGACTGTAACATCCATTGTCATCATGCTGGGTGCGCCACACACGACCGTGCGTGGCCTTTTGGACTCTCCTAGTAGAGGTCCCCTAGTCGTGTAGTCTAGGCCTTGACTCACGCCCCGGGGTCCTCCGGGCGCGCAAGTTTAAAAGCTATGAAACCGCCACACGCCACTGTAAAATCCAGCACCATCAGGCACACACCTGCCGCCCAGCCAGCCCCACGGGCATCCAGCGCGCGGAGCCAATCGCAGGGTGGGGGCTCTCGCCGTCCCCCGCGATCTCGCCTGGAGCGGGCCACATGCGAAGCGGGGGGGGGGGGGGGGGGATGTAAGACCATTGCTGTATGATGGGTGATACAAAGCGTGGGGTTACAAGGAATTGGAGGGGGTGGCTGGCGTGGGGGCGTGGGCACGTGGGTGGGCTGCTGTGTGGTGCAGTGGCGCGGGCGCGTGATGTGGTGGGCGTGGGGCCGCAAGCAGATGGGCGGGGCATGCAGCGCGGTGTGCGAGGGGCGAGGGGCGGTCTCGCCTGGAGCGGGCCACACGCAAAGCAGGAGGGGGCATGCAACGCGGTGTGCTTGAGGCGAGGGCAAGCCTTTGCTGGCGGGGGCAGGCCACAAGCAGATGGGCGGGGCATGCAGGCGCGGTGTGCGAGGGGCGAGGGGCGATCTCGCCTCAGGCGGGCCACATGCAACAAACAGGGGGAGGGGGCAGTTGCTGTGTTATGCAAGTATAGGTGTTAAAAGCGGGGTTATCCAGGAATTGGAGGGAGTGCTGTGTGGTGCGGTGACGCGGTGCGCGTGAGGTAGGGGCTTGGCCGTGCACGTGCATGCGCGTCTCGACCTCGGCCAAAAAGCCTCGGTCTCGACGTGTATGCACGTGCACGGCCTCGGCCTCGGCGCGCACATCCCCATACGCCCTCGGCGGCGCGCTTACATGTATAGCGTGTGTGCGTGTGTGCGTGCATGCGTGCCTCTTTTGGTGGATGCGACCCCCTGGGTGCCCCCCGGAATTCACACACGCGTCTTGTCAACCACGAGGATCGACACCCGCAGGTCGGATGCGGCATGCAGATGTGTGCATGCGTGCGTGCGTGCGTTCGTGCGTGCCTCTTTTGGTGGCTGCGACTCCTTGGGTGCCCCCCCCCCCCCCACCACTTCACGCACACGTCTTGTCAATCACGACGACCGACAGCCGCAGGTCGGATGTGACATGACAGAACCTAAACCCTAAACCCTAAATCCTAAACCCTAAACCCCCTGGGTGCCCCCTCGACTTCATTCACACGTCTTGTCAACCACGACGACCAACAGCCGCAGGTCGGATGTGGCATGCGGATGTGTGCGTGTGTGCGTGCGCTCGTGCATGCCTGTTTCGTTGGCCGCAACCCCCACAGGGTCGGCGTGCCCCCTCGACTTCACTCACACACCATGCCGACCATGACAATCGACAGCCGCGTGTCAGACGACAGCGCATGTGGCTTTGCACGTGTGTGCATGTGTGTGTGCGTGCATGAGTGCGTGCCTCTTTCGGTGGCCATGACTCCCTGGGTGCCCCCCCGACTTCACTCACACATCATGCTGATCATGAAAATTGACAGCCGCGTGTCAGACGACAGCGTCGACGTATGTGGCTTTGCGCGTGTGTGCATGTGTGTGTGCGTGCGTGTGTGCGTGGCAGCCCCACCCGCCATGTGATGTACCCCTCTTAGCGCTGATTGGTCACCCGCTGTAGACCGACACACATGTGCCATTTGACCTCTGGAACATTGCCAGTACTTAAGTACGGGTAGTGCTGTTGCAGTCGTTTAACACTTTGGAATGGAATTGGAATGGAATGTGCGTGCCTCTTCTGGTGGCTCCGACTCCCTGGGTGCCCCCCCAAACACACTTCACGCACACGTCTTGTCCACCACGACGACCGACAGCCGCGTGTCAGATGACAGTGTGGACGCACGTGGCTTTGCGCGTGTGTGCATGTGTGTGTGGGTGCGTGCGTGCCTCTTTTGGTGCTGCGACTCCCTGGGTGCCCCCCCCCCCGACTTCACTCACACGTCTTCGTAAACCACGACGATCGACAGTCGCAGGTCGGATGCGACATGCAGATGTGTGCATGCGTGCGTGCGTGCGTGCGTGCGTGCGTGCGTGCGCGCTTCGGTGGCCGCGACTCCCACAGGGCCTGGGTGCCCCCCCGACTTCACTCACACGTCTTGTCAACCATGACGACCGACGGCCGCAGCTCAGGTGACAGCGTCGACGTATGTGCTTTGCGCATGTGTGCATGTGTGTGTGCATGTGTGTGTGTGCGTGCGTGCATGCCTGTTTCGGTGGCCGCGACTCCCACAGGGCCTGGGTGCCCCCCCCCCCCCCGGCTACACTCACATGTCTTGTCCACCACGATGACCGACAGTCGCAGGTCGGATGCGGCATGCGGATGTGTGCGTGCGTGTGTGCGTGCATGCGTGCTTCTTTTGGTGGATGCGACTCCCTGGGTGCCCCCCTCGACTTCACTCACACGCCTTGTCAATCACGACGACCGACAGCCGCGTGTCCGATGACAGCGTCGACGTATGTGGCTGTGCGCGTTTGTGCATGTGTGTGTGCATGTGTGTGTGCGTGCGTGCGTGCCTCTTTTGGTGGATACTCCCTGGGTGCCCCCCCGACTTCACTCACACGTATTTTCAACCACAAACGACTGACAGCCGCGTGTCAGATGACAGCGTCGATGCGTGTGTGCCTCTTTTGGTGGCTGCGACTCCCTGGGCGCCCCCCCCCCCTCGACTTCACTCATACGTCTTGTCAACCATGACGACCGACAGCCGCATGTCAGATGACAGCGTCGATGCATGTGACCGTGCGCGTGTGTGCGCGTGTGTGTGCGTGCATGTGTGTGCGCGTGCGTGTGTGCCTCTTTTGGTGGCTGCGACTCCCTGGGTGCCCCCCCACACACACACACTTCACTCACACGTCATGCCGACCGTGACAATCGACAGCCGCGTGTCGGACGACAGCGACGACGTATGTGGCTTTGCGCGTGTGTGCATGTGTGCGTGCGTGCGTGCGTCTTTTGGTGGCTGCGCCTCCCTGGGCGCCCCCCCCCCTCGACTTCACTCACACGTCTTGTCAACCACGACGACTGACAGCCGCATGTCAGATGACAGCGTGGACGCGAGCTCCCGAAGCAGCGTGGTTTTTCCGACACCAGGCCGCCCGATCAGCAGCAGCGACTTGGACAACACGTCGCTGTGCGACAGGCCGGGCGGCAGCGCGCCGGCGGCTGTCGGGGGGGGGGGGGGGAGGAGGGGGGCGGCGTGAGCTCACCGGGGGACAATCTAGCCGGCCTACAGGCCTTCAGTCCTATGATGGTGGCACAAGCAGGAGCGCGCTCGCGGTCTCGGTCTCGGCAGCACGCACCGCCGCCTTCCCTGGTAGGCTGGCGCGCTGCGTGGCCTTGCGGGCTTTTCTAGTAGAGCTCCCCTAGACGAGTTGCCTAGGCCTTAACTCACGCCCCGGGGTCCTCCGGGCACGTACGTGGAAAAACCTGTAAAACCCACCGCCGCCGCCGCAGAGCGCGGCGCCCATCGCGGTAAAGGCAGACGAGCTGCCAAAGCTGGGCGACGGGGCGAACATCAGCGGGAACGGCGGCGGGGGCGGCGGGAACGGCTGCCCGCCGCCGCCGCCGCGGGGCGCGGGCGCGGGCACGGGCAGTGGGATGTTTGGCGTCAGGAACGGCGCCATGCGGGACACGACGCCGTGCATCGCGCGCCCCACGCGCATCGTGACGGCGATGACCTGCGGCGGGCGGGGTGTAGGGTCTGGGGTTTAGGATTTCTAAACGGTTAAGGGTTGTGAAAGGGTTCAGGGTTTCTGAAGGGTTTAGGGCTTCTAATCAAGGGTTTCTAAACCCTAAACCCGAACCCTAAAGGGTTTGGGGTTTAGGGTTAAGGGTTTAGGGTAAAGGGTAGCCCCACGCGCATCGTGACGGCGAAGACCTTCGGAGGGCGGGGTTTGGGGTCTGGGGTTAAGGATTCCTAACGGTTAAGGGTTAGGACTAGAGGTAGTCTTTGCTGGAAAGCCGATGTAACTGTAACTGTAAACGGTTAAGGGTTATCATAGGGTTCAGGGTTTCTAAAAGGTTTAGGGTTTAGGGTTTAGGGTAAACCCACGCGCATCGTGACAGCGATGATCTGCTTAGGGCAGGGTTTGGGGTTTGGGGTTTGGGGTTTGGGGTTTGGGGTCTAGGATTTCTCAACGTCTTAGGGTTTTCAACGGGTTTTGGGTTTCTAGTAAAGGGTTTAAGGTAAACCCACGCGCATCGTGACGGCGATGACCTGCGTAGGGCAGGGTTTAAGGTTGAGGGTTGAGGATTCCTAGACGGTTCAGGGTTATCAAAGGGTTCGGGGTTTTGACAGGGTTTAGGGTTCAGGGTTTAGGAAAAGCCCACGCGCTTCGTGACGGCGATAAGCAGCGGAGAACGTAGAGGCGCTTTGCTTTGCCGAAGCTTTTATACAGGTCGTTATAAGAAATCGACCTTGCCGGTCCGTGATCCGAATTATTTAATCAGCAAGGCAAAGCATCTCCACGGTATCGGCTCAAAAGGGTCCTAGGTAGGTTGCCCGTGTCAGGAATATTGGCCCCTGTGACGCACATCTGCGACGGGTGTGCGTGCGAGCAGCTCGGGTGTGTGTGCGTGTGGCGCGGTGCCTGTGGCCTGGCGCCCACACGGGCACAAAGCGTGGTGTGTGCGCGTGGCACGCGCACTGCCACGCACACACATCTGCACAACACACACACACACATACACGCAAAACAAAAAAGTGCACGCATGCACACACACTCTGCAAGCAACACGTGCACGTGCACGAATAGCAATCACACACACACATACGCACACAAACGATCTGCAAGTACGCATGCACGCACACACATGCACCGCACACAAACGGGCGCGTTCGCCCACGCCCACGCCCACGCCCACGCCCACGCCCACGCATGCGGGAGTTTATGAATCATCGGCCAGGCCAGGAGTACCCCAGGTGCTGGCACGAGATGGCTGACTTCCTTGTCGCACGTTTTTAGACGCGCACCGCGTGCACAGCAATCATGATGGCAGATGGCATGCCAGGGGTCTAATTTTGACAGCTGCCGGCCTCTTTCCTAGGGTCTAATGCGCCATCTTAGGCGTCCGACAGACTGTAAAATCGATTACGCACACGCACACGCACAAGCACACGCGCGTGCCCCCCCCACACACACACCCAACCCGCACCGCGTCCCCCCTGCACGGGTGCGTCGTCAGCGACAGCCGGGGTAGCGTCGAAGGCATCCCTACGCGCTTGTGGCTACTCACGGCGCCCACGCCCACGCCCACGCCCACGCCCACGCCCACGCCCACGCCCACGCCCTCGCCCACGCCCACGCCCACGCCCACGCCCACGCCCACGCCCACGCCCACGCCCACGCCCACGCCCACGCCCACGCCCCCCCCCCCCCCCCCCACACACACACACAACCCGCACCGCGTCCCCCCTGCACGGGTGCGTCGTCAGCGACAGCCTGTGCAGCGTCGACGGTATCCCTACGCGCTTGTAGCTGCTCACGGCGTGCTCCATGAACAGCGGCTGGAAGAGGTCGATGTCGGAGCGCGTGCACTGCCCGGGGCACAAGGACACACGCACGTGCGAGCCGGTGCGGTCGGCGTAGATCGCCTCGGGGTGGCGCCCGATCTGAGGGGGCGGGCGGGGTGGGGAGGGGCGGGGCGGGGTAGGCTTATCTCGGTGCCCCGCCCTCTGCCCTACCATGTTCCCATTGCCTCAGGCGGCGCCTTCACTTGCGCGGATCAGGCAGTGCCTCAGGCGGCGCCGCAGGTGCTCCGACCGCCTGAGGCGCCGCCTGAGGCGCACCCCTGATCGCCTCAGGTGCCGCCTGAGGCGCACCCCCGACCGCCTGAGGCGTTATGACTGCCTTCATTTGCGCGCCTCGGGCGTTGGGATTGTGGTACGGCCGCCACACCCCGAGCAGTGATTCCCCTGCGAGCCGTATACCGCTCCGAGCCGGATTTCCCATTTCCCAGGAAACCACCCCACACTTAGTGGGTGAGGGCGTGGAGGGATGCATTGGAAAGCTCTTGCCGAGAGCAGCACAACGGCATGCTTTGCATGAATACCTGCTGTGTATTGTGCCTGGTATGCGCGCTCAAAGCTGCTGGAGCCGGTAAAAAACTCATTACTAAAATCCTTCCCAGGGACCACTGACCCCGAGGGTCGCCAATGCTGGAGACCAGGTAGTTGTTGCTCATCGGAGCGTCACACTCACAAACACAAACACCCAAACACATACACACACACACACACTGCTGCTGTAAGGTCCACCATGATCAGCTGATATACCACAGTCAGCTATATTGTTATGCGATGCGATGCAAGCTACGCACAACTGTAGGACCCATCATCACACCCATCAAAACATGGCTTTGTTACAATGCAATACGATTCACGTGAATTCAATTGCATTGTAACAAAGCCACAATCTGTACCGCCAAGGTACAATATAAGGGGCTGTGGTACGGCAGACTCCGCCGGATCTGCCCCTACAGACTGACTCAGCACGGCTTCTTCCAACCTGCACATTCAGCTCCAACCTGCACATTCAGCTCCAACCTGCACATCAGCTCCAACCTGCACATTCAGCTCCACGAGCGTCTCGGTCGAGCGCCGCCGTGCTGCCCCAGAGAGACTCAGCACAGCCCCAGACAGACTCAGCCCAGCTCCTGTCCCAAGTTGGGACTCCCAACCTGCACATTCAGCTCCACGAGCGTCTCGGTCGAGCGCCCACCGTGCTGCTCCAGAGAGACTCAGCACAGCCCCAGACAGACGCAGCCCAGCTCGTGTCCCAAGTTGGGACTCCGAACCTGCACAGTCAGCTCCACGAGCGTCTCGGTCGAGCGCCCACCGTGCTGCTCCAGAGAGACTCAGCACAGCCCCAGACAGACGCAGCCCAGCTCGT
Organism: Chlamydomonas sp. UWO 241; assembly: GCA_016618255.1. NCBI lineage: Eukaryota > Viridiplantae > Chlorophyta > Chlorophyceae > Chlamydomonadales > Chlamydomonadaceae > Chlamydomonas > Chlamydomonas priscui. The sequence continues at coordinate 76,558 of VFSX01000093.1, read as the reverse complement.
GTCCCAAGTTGGGACTCCGAACCTGCACAGTCAGCTCCACGAGCGTCTCGGTCGAGCGCCCACCGTGCTGCTCCAGAGAGACTCAGCACAGCCCCAGACAGACTCAGCTCCTGTCAAAAGTTGCGACTCCTAACCTGCACATTCAGCTCCACGAGCGTCTCGGTCGAGCGTCCCCCGTGCTGCTCCAGATCGACGAGCGCCGCGCGCACCGGAGAGGGGAGCGCGTCGAGCAGCCTGCGTGTGTGTGTGTGTGAGTGTGTGTGTGCATGTGTGTGTGTGCGCGCGTGCGTGTGTGCGTGCGTGCATGTGTGTGTGTGTGGGGGGGGTGCGTGCATGTGTGTGCGTGTGTGCGTGCGCGCATGCGTGCGTGTGTGCGTGTGCGCACGTGCGTGCGTGCGTGTGTGGTGTGTGTGTGTGTATGCGTGCATGTGTGTGCGTGTGTGCGTGTGTGTGCGTGTGTGTGTGTGTGTGTGTGTGTGCATGCGTGTGTGTGTGTGTGTGTGCGTGTGTGCATGCATGTATCCGCCTGGCTGCCATCATGGCATGCACGCCGACGCGCTACATGCTGCTAGTGGCATGCGCATGGGGCCAGCGCGCCACCGAGCTGTTTTGGTATTACCTCCTGATCTCGGTCGCCGTGTTGCTCGCAAACCTGGCATGTGTGCGTGTGTGTGGATGTGTGTGTGTGTGGATGTGTGTGTGTGTGTGTGTGTGGTGTGAATGTTTGTGTGTGTGTGTGGTGTGTGTGTGTGTGTGTGTGGTGTGTGTGTGAGAGTGTGTGTGTGTGTGCACGCATGCATGCACCTGGGAGCCGGGGGAGCTGAAATCTGCTGCTGCAGGACTCTTGGGGCCTGCCCTTGGGACACCTCGTGGAAGAGCGGCATGGGGACAAGCCTTTTGCAGCTCTGCTGGGTGTGCAGACTGCTACAGTTGCATGGCTACTTTTGTGTATATAGGTGACGCAGTGACGATCCCAGCACGTGACACTCCTTCGCGCACTGGCGCGAACATTCACACGATCGGAAATTCCCACACAAATCCGAGTGACGCCCGTGGGGAGGATGAACCCTCGCATCATAGTTGAATGCAATGGCAATGACATCATAGTTTAAATGCATTGTCACCCCTTGGTGTGGGGGCGTGACCTCAAGTTTGAACTGCAGTTAACCCTTCTGACTGACTCCTATTTACTGCTCTGGTGGCTGGAACCGCAAATAGGTAGTGTGAGTGGGTGAGTGGGTGCACCCCCCCTCTCTTCCCTCGCCAGCTACTCACCTGCGATAGAGGTCGCCGTGTGCCGTGTGGTCAAACAGCTGGCAGCCGCGCATGGCAGCATGGAGTGTGACGGTTACAACAATGCGTTTACAGCGTGGTGTCCAGGCCCCATGGGGACGCATGCAGCATGGCGCTCGGAATTGGTGCATGGCGCATGGCGCATGGCTGCCCCGTGGCCATGGCGGCGCATGCGGCGGGCGCCTGGCTCCCCCGGGCAGGCCTCCCCATGGGGCTGCTGATGCGGTGGCTGCACGGCACAACACACACGGAATACTCTCGCAACACACACGCAACACACACACACTTGGCCAAGTGGGGTGGTGTGGTGTGCATGGTCCTGACAGCACACGCCCTTGCACACACACACACACAGACACACATCTCTCAACACACTCGCAGGGGGGTCAAGCACCGCGTCCTGCAGCTGCAGCAGGTGCTGTAGCTGCAGCGAGCGAGCGCCATGCTTGTACGCGCCAGCGTAGCGCTTGTACGCGCCAGCACGGCCCTTGCATCGCACCTGGAGTATGGCGCGCGCAACATGGCCGTGGCGTAGCAGCTGCCCGGCTGCCTCCCTGGTCCACCTCGCATGCCAGTGGCCATGGCGGCGTATGCGGCGGGCGCCTGGCTCCCCCCGGCAGGCAACCCTATGAGGCTGCTGACATGGGGGCTGACTGCCAGCGGCGGCGGTGCACGCCCGCTGCACACGTCAGTGCCCGTGGGCGAGCAGGCGGGGGACGAGCAGGCGGGGGGCGAGCAGGCGGGGCGCGCGCCAAGTGACAAGACGAGCGGGTACAGGGGTGTGTGTTGGGTCATGAGAGACACAGTATGGGAGGCGTACCTGCGGGACCTGGTGACCAAGCGCCAGCAGCACATCGGGTGCTACACCACTGAGGAGGACGCAGCCAGGGCATACGACCACGCACTTGTGGAGTTGCGCGGCCCAGAGTGCACCGAGCGCAACTTCCCGGGCGAGCTGATCAGCGAGCCGCCTGTGTCACTGGGAGATGAGCGGAGGGAGAGCAAGACCTCGATCTTTCATGGCGTTTACTGGAACAGGGAGGCATCAGCATGGCATGCGCAGCTGTGGAACCCGTACACCAAGCACCGGCAGCACATCGGGTACTACGACTACGAGGAGGTCGCAGCCAGGGCGTACGACCGTGGGCTCGTGAAGTTGCGCGGACCAGGCTGCATCCAGCGCAACTTCCCGGAAGAGACCATCAGCGAGCCGTCTGCGGCAAGGAGACGCAAGCGCTTAACCTCACGCTCCCTGTCCCTGTGATGCCCATCGTCTGGCTGGCCTTATGCGGGCGGGAGCGACGCGTGCTTTGACTTGGTAGTATCTCTTGCTGCGGCGAGGTCCACCGGCAGCTGTTTGTGTCGCGGTGTGTGTAATTATACTCGCTGACCGCTGAACTTCACAGCAAAAAAAAACTCCAACATAAAACGGTTGTTTCCGTGGTCATCCATGCCCAGCAGATCACTAAAAAAACAAAGACCCTGGTGATGTCCGCTTTATGTCCACAGCCACGGCCCTGCAGTCTGCACAACCCCAGCACAACCCCAAGGTGAGTTTGGGATCGGTCATTGAGGCGCCCTGATTCGAAAAGGGGCGATATGACAGATTCTGCGGCGGAAGAAGGGACAAGTGGAAGCACCATTCCCCGGTACCCTGATTCGGGCGCATTGCAAGGCCGCACCAACAAGGCAATATCATGTGCGATGCGACGGCTTTGCACGTTCGCGAGAGGCACGTGTCTCAAACGGTGCACACACACAACCTCTCGCCGCCGCCACTGCCAGTCAGCCAGCTTGGGCTACACCAGTGGGTACAATCCCTCACCCAATGACTACTCATTCACCGGTCGCACAATCCCGCTCGCACGAAGCAGCCAGATGAGGCCGCGCAGCGCCTGTGGTGCCACGCCAGAGCGCGGGGTTGCAGGAGGGGGAGGCAGGCAGGGGAGGGGCGTTTCAGTCGACGAACCTTGCAGGGCGGGGGGCGGGAGGGGAGGGGGGGGGCACGCACAAGCACACGATGGAGCGTGCCGTGCACGCACACACGCACACACGACTGCACACACGTCCGCGCATCGACCAACCGATCGACGCACACCCCACCCCACTCAAACTGGACGCCTGGAGGCGGCCTTTTTCTCCTCTCTGAGGCACCACACCACTGGTGGCAAAGCCATCATCAAGGCCTGCCTTATCTGGACATAAAGAAAGCCGTCAATTAGGCCCCACTGTTGGATTCGTACAGGAGGGGTGCCTCTGGGTCGCACCTCGATGTCGGCGTCCGGGAACTCGACCACGCGGCGTGGGCGCTCCTCGCCCCCGCGACCGCCACCTCCGCCTCCGAGCCACGCGCCCGGCAAACCACCAAACAGCCCGGCGAGGAACCCGGGAGACCTAGAGCCCGGGGCCGCCGCCCCGGGAGCGCTGCTGTCGTCGCCGTTGCCGCGGCCGCTTGTTCCAGCCGCCCCGCCACCGCTGCCCGACCGCCTCTCTTGGTCTGCGGTCGGGGAGGTAAGGTGCGGGCGTGGCAAGGCTGCGCGACTTAACCGTGCCAGGGTGTGGCGTGGAAAGTGTGTGTGCGCGCGTGCGTGCGTGCGCGTGTGTGTGTGTGTGTGTGTGTGTGTGCGGTGCGCGCGTGTGTGCTGTATGGGAGTGCGTACATCCGAGCGTGCGAGCACGCCGTGCAGCCACCTGGAAGGGAGAGTGTGTGTGTGTGTGTGAACGTGTGCGCATGTGTGTATGTGTGTGCGCGTGTCTGCTGCAGCTGTGTGGGTTTGTGTACATCCGAGCGTGCATGCCACACCTGGCACGGAGAGAGAGAGAGTGTGTGTGTGTGTGTGTGTGCGCGTGTGTTGTGTGTGGGGGCTGTACATCCGAGCGCGCGTGCCACACCTGGCAGGGAGTGTGTGTGTGGGTGCGCATTTGTGTGTGCGTGCGTGTGTGCTGTGTGGGAGTACGTACATGCTAGCGTGCGAACTCGCATACCGCCACCACCGGCCGGCCCCACCTGGCCCTCCGCCCCGACGCCCTCGTACGCAAACGCTAACGCGCGGCTGGAATCGGACGGCGTCGCGCCCATGCGCGTGCGCGTGTGTAACCACCACTGGTTTTGTGGGCTGAAAACGTGTGTTGACTTCCACACTATCGGGGTCAATATCGGGGTCAATAGTGTGAAAGTCAACACACGTTGCCCCCCGCCCCCCCCTCCCCCCGCAGCTTCCGCCCCGATTCGCCCGATCTCATGCCGCAGCGGGGGTCTGTGGCATATGCGGCATCTCTCTCATGCAACCACTGTGACCCCAGAAGCCGGCCGCACCTGGGCCTTCGCCCTCGTACGCAAACGCAAACGCGCGGCGGAAGTCGGAGGGCGTCGCGCGCACTGGCGCGTCAAAGTGCGCGGGGATGACCTTGTTGAACGCCCAGTCTGAGGTGATGGAGTCGACCCACGCGCGCACCTGGTGAGGGAGTGTGTGTGTGTGTGTGTGTGTGTGTGTCTGTCTGTCTGTGTGTGTGTGTGTGTGTGCAAGGATGACCTTGTTGAACGCCCAATCTGAGGTGATGGAGTCGACCCACGCGCGCACCTGGTGAGTGAGTGTGTGTGTGCGTGTGTGTGTGTGTGTGTGTGTGCGTGTGTGTGCGGGTGTGCGTGTGTGTGTGTGTGTGTGTGTGTGCGTGGATATGACCTTGTTGAACGCCCAATCTGCGGTGATGGAGTCGACCCACGCGCGCACCTGGTGAGGGAGTGTGTGTGTGCGTGTGTGTGTGTGTGTGTGCAGGGATGACCTTGTTGAACGCCCAATCTGAGTCGATGGAGTCGCGTCGTCTTATTTATGGGTCTGGGATGTATCCTGGGATCCACCCTAGACGTTTTTTGTGTTCAGTGAGCCGTGCTCACTACCGGCTTGATGTTTGAGTACACCAGCGTCTCGACGACGGGCGGGCAGATGAGCCGCTCGGAGATGGCGCGACATGCGTCGTCTCAGTTATGGGTCTGGGATACAGACCTACCAGCACCTGCCCACACAAGTGTTGCTGTAGTATGGGAGAGCTCACCACTGGCTTGAAGTTTGAGTAGACGAGCGTCTCGACGACGGGCGGGCAGATGAGCCGGTCGGAGATGGCGCGCCACGCGTTGTCTGGACATAGGAGGTCGCTGGGGATGAAGTAGAGGCAAATGAGGGACATGCGGCGGTAGCCGCGGATGCGGTTTTCTAGCGTGTCGTCTCTTAGCTCGGGCCTGGAGATAGCCTGCCGTGTGTGTGTGTGTGTGGGGGGGGGGGTGAAGTAGAGCACGATGAGGGATACACGGCGGTAGCCGCGGATGCGGTTTTGGAGCGTGTTGTCTCTTGGCTCGGGCCTGGAGAGTGCCTGCCGTGTGTGTGTGTGTGTTTGTGTGTTTGGGGGGGGGGGCATGGGATGAAGTAGAGGATGATGAGGTACATGCGGCGGTGGCCGCGGATGCGGTTTTCGAGCATGTCATCTCTTGGCTGGGGCCTTAAGATAGCGTGCCGTGTGTGTGCGTGTGTGAGAGGGGGGGGGGATGAAGTAGAGGACGATGAGGTACATGCGGCGGTGGCCGCGGATGCGGTTTTCGAGCGTGTCGTCTCTTGGGTCGGGCCTGGAGATGGCCTGTAGGGGGTGGTGGTGGATGTGAGAGGGGGGGGGCGTGGGATGAAGTAGAGGACGATGAGGGATACGCGGGGGAAGCCGCAGATGCGGTTTTGAAGCGTGTCGTCTCTGAGCTCGGGCCTGGAGATGGCCTGTAGGGGTGTGTGTGTGGATGTGAGAGGGGGGGGGCGTGGGATGAAGTAGAGGACGATGAGGGATACGCGGGGGAAGCCGCGGATGCGGTTTTGAAGCGTGTCGTCTCTGAGCTCGGGCCTGGAGATGGCCTGTAGGGTGGGTGGGTGGATGTGAGAGGGGGGGGGGCGTGGTATGAAGTAGAGGACGATGAGGGATACGCGGGGGAAGCCGCGGATGCGGGTTTGAAGCGTGTCGTCTCTTGGCTCAGGCCTGGAGATGCCCGCGCAGAACCAGTTCAGCCAGCTGTCGCGAACATATTCGAGCCATCATTGCTAATAAACAACACACAACGACACACAACAAACAACACACACATAGTTGTTGAGTGTTGTTATTCAAAACCCACTTTGACCTCCTCACTCGAGCGCCCGCCCGCACGGAACCGGTTGAGCCAGCTGTCGCGCGCAGATTCTAGCAGCGCCGGCACTGGGATGATGTCTGGGACGTTGTCGTTGAGCATGA
>VFSX01000093.1:0-65000 GCA_016618255.1 Chlamydomonas sp. UWO 241 | reverse complement strand
TTATACGCGCCACACGGAGCTCTCATACGGAGCTCTCATACAGACTCTCAGACCGGTGCACGCATCTGCAGAACTGAAGGAGTTGTGGCCGTTCGTGTGTGGCAAGTAAAAGGCGTAACAACCAGCTCAGCACGTGTGTGCGCGCTGCGTGGTTACGTGTACGTGCATACGCATCTGCAGCGTGGCACACATCATATGTCCGATAAGCCACAAGGATCTCGAATGCGTAGCAAGGCCACCTGCGTGCCACGCCCCATATGCTTGCATTCATGCATGCATGGCATGGCATGCATGCATGCGCATGGGCTGCGATGCGAGCGAGATTCGCTTGTCGCACGATGGGACATCGTCACAATGTTCACCTCTCGCCGCAGCGTGTCGCGCTGGAAGACTGGCCCCAGAGGAACAAGAGATCCTGTAAAGCAGATGTACGCCTTATCTGCCTTCGATCTCGTCACCAGCACATCACCGCGATTCGACGTGCTGGTGGAGGTGGTGTTGCCGCGGGTGGTGCTGCCCACACGCATCGCCATACTGGGAGCCATGCTGGGAGCCGTGGGAGTTCGGCTGGTGCAGACTCTAGGCGCCAACTCCCTCCCTGGCGGCCGCAGCCCAGAGTTCGGATAGTACAGCATCCTAGCCACGATTGGATGGCCAACAGGGTATAATGCTTGTGTTTTCCTCACTCTGTCCTGACTCACTTGTCACTCAAGTTCGCGCCGCGCCGCGCCCCATCGTGCAGAGATGAGCCGCGGTTGAAGGGATGGCCGATCGCCCTAGTAGTGGCTGGAATGAAGGTCCAGGCCATGGCGCGATGGCTTCAGTGCTGCAGCATGGGAAGGTGGTGCAAATCCGCTCTCGTGCTGTCTTCAACCTGCCGGAGCGCTATCAGTACGTCAGCCTCAACGTGTGCTCGAAGAAGGGGCACCCCTGGTCGTCAAACACTACAGCAGTCGTCCGGCAGAAAGGAGGGGAGGGCACGGCTCTCATCGACTTTTGGGCTCGTTTGCCAGCTGACAACGGCGACACCAGCATCGAAATCGAGGTAGTGGAGATGGAGATAAAACACAACTGTAACAAAAACCACCATGCAACACTGAACAGACCACATGCAGTTGCATGGCAGCACGCCGAGGTCGTGCTGCGCATGGGCACGCGTTCACACATGCATGCACATGTAGCGCCTGAAGAGGGCATGGCAGCTCGCTGCACAGAGTGTTGGGGGTCACACGCGCCATGTGCATGGCACCACCCACGACACGCAACACCAACCCTAACACCAGCACATCAAAATGTGCCGCGCCCACCACACACCCCGGTGAACACACCCTGCCTTGGTTTACCACGTGCACGGGATGTGTGTGTTTGTGGGCGTACCCAGCTCGCAAGCGCACACCTACCCCTCAACTGGCGCTCGTGATTGTTTGACCCACGACCCGATTTGTCCCCGCACAATCCATGCACACACACACACACACACCACACACACGCCCCCCCCCCACCACCAACACACATCGTCACGCCCCAGCTGCACCCGGAGCCCAAGCCCGGCAAGTTCAAGCTGTTTGAGAAGTCGGCGTACGCTGAGAAGCGGCGCACGACGCTGCGCGTGCCGCACACGTTCCCCGGCCCGGGCGAGCCGCCGGTGTGGCACCGGGCGGTCATCAGCTTGGAGCCAAAGCTGCACACGCATACGCAGGCGAGCGCATGCACCCAATAGAGGGGGGGGGGCAGAGTCTCAGAGGGGGCGGGGGGGGGTGGGGGTGGAGGCCGAGCTGCACACGCACACGCAGGCGAGCACAAGAACCGATGTGCGTGGGGTGTGTGGGGAGGGGGAGGGGGGGGGCAATGGTCCGCGAGGGGGGTGGGATGGGGGCACAGATATCCGAGGGGAGCATACATACACACCCACAAGCACAGAAATACCTGCACACTAACACAAACACACACATGCCCAGTTACAGTTACAGTTACATCGGCTTTCCAGCAAAGAATACCTCTAGTCCTAGTACCACCGCCTAGACCCAAGTCCAGTTCTGGCCCTAACAATTACACATGCCCCTTCCCCTATAACAGCTCCAAGGGTTGTTGGGGCTCTGAGGAAGGGCGTTAGTGATTGTGAAAATCAGGATCCCCGCCTCGCCCCTGATTGTCCTCTCCATCCAAAGCATAGCTTATGAGAGGTCGAGAAGTGTGGAAGCGTGGGGATTTCACACCCTTCACTAACTTGGAACATAGTTAGGGGGTCTTTCCATTGAATATTCGGTGTGTCGCTTATCCGGGTCGGCACCCAGACAAAAATCTGGGCCGCGGGCTATTTCCGAGGGCCGCCGCAATATCTGGCCGGTTGTGTTTCCATCAGAGGCTTGCCTCAGGGTAATGTTTGTCCCCCTCCCCCCCCAAAAACACAAACGCAGATCGCCGCAAAGATCAAGAACGACTTGAGGAGGATTGACAGCGTGGTGCATGGCGGTGCCCGGGAGGTCACGGCGACGCTGGGGCGACACCACGAGAGGCTGGCAAACACGGTGATGGGAGGTGCGTGGATGCTGGTGTGTGTGTGTGTGTGTTTGTTTGTGTGTGTTTGTGTGTGTGTGCGTGCGTGTGTGTGTGTGCATCTGTGTGTGTGTGTATGCGTGTGTCTATGTGTGTGCGTCTGTGCACACATCTTGGTGTGTGTATTTGTGCATCTTTGTGTGTGTGTGTGTGCATCTTTGTGTGTGTGTGCATCTTTATGTGTGTGTGTGTGTGTCTGTGTGTGTGCGGTGCCCGGGAGGTGACGATGACGCTGGGGCGACACCACGAGAGACTGGTAAACACGGTGATGGGAGGTGCGCATACACACACGCACACACACACACACAAGAGGCTGGCGAATGCGATGCTGGGAGGTGCACATACAGACACAGGCACACACACTCTCACATGCACACACACACACATGCACACGAGGCTGGCGAATGCGGTGCTGGGAGGTGCGTATACACACACGCACACACACACGCGCACACACACACACACACACACAAGATCCTGGCGAATGCGGTGCTGGGAGGTGCACATACACACGCGCACACACGCACACACACTCTCTCACATGCACACGCTCATACACACACACACACACACACACACATGCAAACACACACGCACACACGAGAGGCTGGCAAACAAAGTGATGGGAGGTGCGTCAGACTTGATGCTCGAGGTTACGGTAAACATTCGTTGCCATGTTTGGATTACTCACGGGCCCCCGCGCGGCCGAGGTTCAGACCAGTGATTCCCCCGCAAGCCGTATACCGCTTGGGGCCGGATTTCTCATTTCCTAGAAGAGCACCCCTCACTTGGTGGGAGAGGGCGTGGAGGGGTGAGTTGGAAAGCTCTGTCCGAGATGAGCACAACGGCATGCGTTGCATGGACACCTGCCGTGTATTGCGCCTGGTATAAGCGGTCAAAGTAGCTCGAGCCGGTAGGGAATCAGTTGCTAAGATCCTTCGCAGGGGTCACTGCTTGAGATGGCGCCGGCGCCGGAGGGCACGTGGACTGGCATCTAAACCCTGAACCCCACATCGTCACCCAGACTGTAAAATCCGTCCCCCCTCCTCCCCCCCCTTCTTCCCCCGTACTACCCTCCTTTCAGGCGGGCTCCCCCGCGCCGCCGCCGGAATCGAGATGGTGCCAGTGCCCGAAGGCCGACAAGGCGAGGAGGGTGCGCCAGCATCCACGTCTGGTCCTCCTGTCTCTGGCCCCGTGTCCAACGCGTCGCTCGCGCAGAGGCCGAGCCATTGGGAGGTGGTCTCGTCCGCGGTGGGGGAGCAGCCGTCGATGCTGAGCATCACACCAGTGGTGGGTGTGTGCTGCGTGTGTGTGTGTGTGTGTGTGTGTGTCTGCGTGTGTGTTTTGAGGGGCACGAGAGCGAGGCCCCCCTGTGTCCGGTTTCGTGTTTGGTTCCGAGTCTGGTTTCGTGTCCGGTCCCGTGTCTGGTTTCGTGTCTGGTATCTGGTCCCGTGTCTGGTTTTGTGTCTGGTTTCGTGTTGGGCGCATCGCCCATGAAGAAGGTGAGCCATTGGGAGGTGGTTTCGTCTGCGGTGGGGGAGCAGCTGTCAACGCTGAGCGTCACGCCAGTGGTGGGTGTGTGGACAATTGTGCATTGTGTTGGATGCCTTTAGAGGTGTATGAGGCCCCGTGTGTGTGTATGTCTGTGTATGTGCGTGTGAGTGTGTGTGTGTGTGTGTCTCTGTGTGTCTGCGTGTGTGTGTGTGCGTGTCCGCGGCGGGGGGGGGGCGACGCTGAGCGTCACGCCAGTGGTGGGTGTGCTGCGTGCTGTGTGTGTGTGTGTGTGTGCGTGTGTCTGGTCCCGTGTCTGGTTCCCCGTGTCTGGTTTTGTGCCTTGTTTCGTGTCCGGTTTAGTGTCTGGTTTCGACTGGTTTCGTGTCTGGTTTCGTGCCATGCGCATCGTCCACAACAGGAGCGATCGGGGTCGATCGTGTGACGCGATCGTGTGACGCGAAAACGCATCGTGCGACCGCGTGGCGCGGGGGCGCTGCCAAACGACCCTCCCGTGTGACGCACGTACGTCAGTGTCACACCCTTCTTCACCACTGACACACACACACACACGCACACGCACACACACACATCCGCTGGTGAGCACCGGCGCGGGTGACATCGTCCACACACACACACACATTTTCAGATGGATCATTATGCAGGTGAGCCCCCCCCCCCACACACACACGTGTACACACATACACGCCACACACACGCACACTTACACATACACGCACACACACACACACACGCACACACACACATGCCGGTGACATTGTCCGCACACCCACACGCACACATTTGCAGATGGATCACGATGCGGGTGAGGTTGTCACAAACAAACACACAGCAAGAGAGAATATCGTGACAGAGAATAGCAAACCTACAAAGGCTGTTTTACACACACACACACACACACACACATGCACACACACACACACACACGCGCGCACACACACTTACACACACACACACACACACACACATGCGCATTTGCAGATGGATCACGATGCGAGTGAGATTGTCCACACACACACACACACATGCACACACTTACTTGCAGATGGATCGCGATGCGGGTGAGATCATCAACACACACACACACACACACACACACACACATTTGCATATGGATCACGATGCGAGTGAGATCATCAGCACACGCACACACACATTCGCAGATGGATCACGATGCGGGCGAGATCGTCAACATCGAGGACTTCGACATTCCTCCGCCAGAGGCTGGTGCTGGTGAGCATATGAGACCGTACTAGTGACTTCCAGTAATGTCATTACCGCCCCCGCAATCCCCGCAGCCCCCCCTGCGGGAGCAAACCGGAAATTTGGGGCAAATCGCGCGGAACCCCCCCCCCCCCGGTGCATCCATCCTCTTGCAGTAATTCTCATTGAGTTCTGCACCATTCGGCGGAACCTCCCCTCCCCCTCATGCCCCCCTTCACCAATCCCAACCTCTGCACCATCCCGCACACAAACACACACACACTCTCTCTCTCTCTCTCTCTCACACACACACACACACACACACAAACCACCGCATCGTGCATCAATCCTGTTGCAGTAATTCTCGTCGAGTTCTGCGCAATTAGGCTGGACCGTGGGCAGGCCCGCCTGCCAGAGCTGGAGCTTGGGAAGGGCCTGCACCGCTCACTGCATTGCTACGCGCACGGTGCGTGTGCGTGTTGTGTTGTGCCTTTTCAATGGTTTTTCTTTGTTTTGCTGTTTGTGGTGGTGTGCCTGCCAAATCTGGATCTTGGGAAGGGCCTGTACCAGTGATTTTCCTTTTGGCTCTACACAGCCATTTGGCTGTATTCCGGCTGTTCTTTGACCTTAAGCATAACTCTAGCCATTCAGTGTATTGGTGGTCTGACAAGCCCGCCAGACAGAGCACGTCAACAGCTTTCAAATGACCCATATATGAGGACAAACGGTCAACGGTGAACGCGGTCAAAGTAAAATGCGGTTGTGGAACAGGCCATCCCCACTGGAGCTTTGGAACCGTACGTGTGACCGCCAGAAGTGGATTGTAAACAAACATCATCATCATCATCCCCACCCAACCTGGGCCCACCCCAGGGGGAAAAGTGGCCAAAACGGGCAACACCAAACTTTGGGAATTTCTTGTGGCTTCCCTGGTTGACCAAATCCACTTTTGACGAGTGCTTTTTAGTTGCCGCCAATCTCATTTAGACGCGTACGTCGTGGGTGGCCGTGGCTTGGAGAGATGGTGAAATGCGGAACGAAACCGTTTGGCGTCAAACGCAACCGTGACGTGTAAAATTTGACGCCAAACGATTTCGTTCCGCATTTCACCGTCTCTCCAAGCCACGGCCACCCACAACGCATGCATCTAAATGAGATTGGCGGCAACTAAACAGCACTCGTCAAAAGTGGATTTGGTCCAGAGGCGCCGCCGCAAAACATGCCGAAAGTATGATGTCGCCCAGCACAGCTACCCCCGCAACGCGACACGGCACGGGACCCAGCGCCTCGTCAAGTGCATGCCACGGGTGGTACCGATCGGTAGGAGGCGTCGCGGGGGGCTGGCTACCCGTAGCGGCGCGGCAGGGGGTTGGGTGCGACTGTTGCATGGCGCTCCGCCCGTGACGCCCCCACGACGCATCCCAGCACACGCTCTCGACACGCATGTCTATATTACGTGTCGAGAAAGCATTCTGCTCGCTTGATGGGGCCGTTTGTCGTCTTTGGAAATTTGGGTGTGGCCACATTTTGGTCACAGGTTGGGTGGGGATGGCCAACAATTTGATGATGAGAGTTTTACAATCCACTTCTGGCGGTCACACGTACGGTTCCAAAGCTCCAGTGGGACTTAGAGAATCAAGGCTCAAGGCCCACAAAAGGTCAAGCTACAAGTAGCCCACGGTAACGCCATCCACACTTGGTGGCGGGCGCCAAGCAAGCAGCACCACTGTGCAGGCTGCACACCCAGCCCCTCAAATGGCCAGAGGGCGGACCCAAGGTATAAAACCATGAAGGGACCAAACAGCCCTCCCGCAGACCACCGGAAGCGGGGCCAGTAGCACACCCGCCGCAGCACTCTACTCAGCGACCACACCGCACCCGCCACCGCACGCGTGTGGCGCCACAATTGATTGGAATTTCTGCAAAGGAAATCACTGGTGTGCACTGCCACACGCAGGGTGTGCGTGCATTTCTTTTGCTGTTTCCGTTTCTTCTGCTTATTTTTTTGACATGTTTCTTTATTTTCTGTTCTCCTTGGGCCAGGAGTGCTCCTTGACATCCCGTGCCCGCCCTCGCAACAGCAACATCGGCTTTCCAGCCGAGGCATCCTCTAGTCCTAGTTCTGCCGCCGAGACCCATGTCAACCGCCCAGACCCAAGTCAAGTCGACCCCCTCGACCCAAGTCCCCCCACCCCACATCCCCCAAATAAGGTTGCTTCACGGGCTGTGGGGGTGGGGATGGCGCACATGATGCTGTCGGCAGGCCATGTGAACACTTGCACACACACACACACACATGCAGGCGGCTTAATGGGTTGCGCCCTCAGCCTGCTCGCCAACCCAGAGTGGGAGCACGCCATGCTGTCGGCATGCCATGTGGACACACGCGCACACTCGCACACACACACACACACACACACACACACACACACACACATACACACGCATATGCAGGCGGCTTCATGGGTTGCGCCCTCAGCCTGCTCGCCGACCCAGAGTGGGAGCACGCTATGCTGTCGGCATGCCATGTGGACACACGCACACACTCGCACACACACACACACACACACACACACGCATATGCAGGCGGCTTCATGTGTCGCGCCCTCAGCCTGCTCGCCGGGTTGCGCCCTCAGCCTGCTCGCCGACCCAGAGTGGGAGCACGCCATGCTGTCGGCATGCCATGTGGACACACACGCACACACTCGCACACACACACACACACATACACACGCATACGCAGGCGGCTTCATGAGTCGCGCCCTCAGCCTGCTCGCCGGGTTGCGCCCTCAGCCTGCTCGCCGACCCAGAGTGGGAGCACGCCATGCTGTCGGCATGCCATGTGGACACTCACACACACACACACACGCATGCGCAGGCGGTTTCATGGGCTGCGCTCTCAGCCTGCTCGCCGACCCAGAGTGGGAGCACGCCATGCTGTCGGCATACCATGTGGACAAACATTTGCACGCACACACACACACACACACACACACACACGCACACACACACACACACACACACACACACATGCAGGTGGCTTCATGGGTTGCGCCCTCAGCCTGCTAGCCGACCCGGATTGGGAGCACATTATGCTGTCGGCATGCCATGTGGACACACACACACACACACACACATGCACACACATGCAGGCGGTTTCATGGGCTGTGCCCTCAGCCTGCTCGCCGACCCAGAGTGGGAGTACATTTTGCTGTCGGCAATCGAGGACCAAGAAAAAGCCAACTCGCGCAAGATCCAGATGGCGATCGACAAGAAGGTGACACACACACACACACACACTCATCGGATTGGGAAACACACACACAAGGCAAACATAAACAAGACCAACTCGCGCAAGATCCAGATGGCGATCGACAAGGTGACACACACACACACACACACACACACACACTCAACTGATTGGGAAACACACACACAAGGCTAACACAAACAAGACCAACTCGCGCAAGATCCAGATGGCGATCGACAAGGTGACACACACACACACACACACACACACACACTCATCTGATTGGCAAACACACACACAAGGCAAACAGACAAGACCAACTCGCGCAAGATCCAGATGGCGATCGACAAGAATGTGTGCAGTCGATTTTACGGCCCGTCGGACGCCTTCAATGGCTTATTTGACTTTGGCGTGTGTGTGTGTGTGCATGTGTGTGTGTGTGTGTGTGTGTGTATGTGCGTTTGTGAATGCGTGTGCGTGCGTGTGATCGAGGGCCACGTGTGCACATGCATGCACACACACACACACGCATGCACGCATGCGCATGCAAAGACACAAACACACAAAGGCGCCCCCCCCTCCCCAACACACACCCACGTGGTGATTGCAATGGGTGTGGATGGGCTGTCGCCTGCCACAACCACGCTCGCAAAAAAGTAGGAGCTCACATACATGCACGCACACACACGCACACACGCACACACACACACACACGCACACACGCACACAGGTGGTGATGGCGATGGGCGTTGATGGGCTGTCGCCTGCCACAACCACGCTCGCAAAAAAGGAGGAGCTCATCTTCATGAACGTTTTGGAGAACAGCCCGACGCTGTGTGCGTACGGTCTGACAAGGTTCGTGTTTGTATGCGTGCGTGCATGTGTGTGTGTGTGTGTGTGTGTGCACACGTGTGTGAAAATGATGAGCTATGAGCTTGGTAGGTGCGTCACCCACGACTGTAAAAACCATCATCATCATCATCATCATCATCATCATCATCATCATGAACGTTCTTGAGAACAGCCCGAAGCTGCGCGCGCACGGTCTGACACGATTTGTGTTCGTGTGCGTGCATGTGTGTCTGTGTGTGTGTGTGTGTGTATGCGTGTGGGTGTGCACAAGCGTGTGTATGAAAATGATGAGCTATGAACGTTATCGAGAACAGCACGATGCTGTGCGCGTACGGTCTGGCAAGGTGTGTGTGCTTGTTTGTGTGTGTGTCTGTGTCTGTGTCTGTGTGTGTGCGTGTGCGTGTGTGTGCATGTGTGAGCGCGCATGTGTGTGAAAGTGAGGAGCTATGAACGCCGTGCCAGTCCACTCGATCCGATCCGATCCAACCGCGTATCATCCGACCTTCTGGCCATGTGCATGCACACGGTCCATGTGCGCACACACTCAGGCCCGGCTGCTGCCTGCCGGCGATGGCGGTTTCGGAGGCACCTCCCGCGCCGTTGCAGCCCCCTCACTTCAATCTAATCTGATCTGCCGACCCGTCATGTTGTGCCTGTCTGTCTGTCGACCTGCATCCGGGCACATTTCTGCATCATCTGACCTAGCTTCTACCGTGTGTGTATGCAGGTCCGGCTGCTGCGGTCCCGCAATGGCGGTCTCGGACATCCCCCCCGCGCCGTCACAGGCCCCGAGCCTCGCGTCCACGTGGTGGATGTCCCACCGGCCCAACAGCCCGATCGACCCCCCGATCGACGTCGACAGCCTCCCGGAAGATCACGTGGGTTGTTCTGTGTGACATCGGAGGTCTTGGATCAAGGATAGGCAGTCATACACACACACAGCCAACCCCCCTGTTTTTTTGTCCCACCGGCCCAACAGCACATTCGATTCCCCGATTGACGCCAACAGCCTGCCAAACGATCACGTGGGTTGTTCTGTGTGACATTGGAGGTCTTGGATTGAAGATGGGCAGACATACCCCCCACCCACCCCTCCTAACTGCCCCACCGGCCCAACAGCCCGTTCGACCCCCCGATTGATGTCGACTGCCTGCCAAGGCGTCGCACAATAGCTCTCTTTTTTGCTCTGGGACTCCATGATGGCAGGCAGCCGGCTGGTGGCTACCGCCCCTCACAAGTAATTTTAAGGGCCAGAACTGGACTTGGTTCTAGGCGGTGGTACTAGGACTATCGGTAGTCTTTGCTAGAAAGCCGATGTAACTGTAACTGTAACTGCCTGCCAAACGATCACGTGGGTTTTCGGTGTGACATCGGAGGTCTTGCATTGAAGATGGGCAGTCACACACATGCACACAACCAACCCCCCTGCTATTTTTCCCACCGGCCCAACAGCCTGGTCGATCCCCCGATCGACGTCGACAGCCTGGCGGAAGATCACGCGAGTTGTTCTGTGTGATCACCGGAGGTCTTGGATCGAAGATGGGCAGACACACACACACACACACACACAACCACCCCCCTGCTTTTTGTATACCTGCCCAACAGCCCGGTCAACCCCCCAGTCGACCCCCCTGATCAATGCCGACAGCCTGCCAGAAGATCACGTGGGTGGCGGTTATGTTGTCTCACACACACACACAGTTTTCTGTGTCATTGGATTGGTCTTAGATCGAAGATGGGCTGGTCTCCACCCACACACCCACAGCCATGCTTCCATGTATTCCACCAACGGTCGACCCCCCGATCGACGTCGACTGCCTGCCAAACGATCTCGGGGGTGACGGCGGTGGCGTCTCACACGTGTACAGTTGTTTGTGTGACCATCGGAGGTCTTGGATCGAAGATGATCTCTCACACACAAACACACACACACACACACACAACACACACACACACACAACACACACACACACACACACGCTGCTGCAGGTGTGGCAGATCTTTCCGACCGTGCCCAAGGCTCGCCGCCCCAACCTGCTGCTGGAGACTCACCGCTGCGTGTGGTCGCCGGCAGGTGATGAGGATTGATTGCACAGTTGATGTGGCGCCACCAGTGGTGTGATGATGATGATGATGTTTTTTACAGTCGTGTGTGACGCACCTACCGGCGGCGTATTCGACTACAGACGGGTGCCTGGCTATTAGTGGTGAAGCGGCTAGTGGATCGGGACTGGACCTAGACAGGGCACTCGGCCCCCAGATCTGGCTCCTCCCCGTGGGAGACTTGTGTAGGAGACTTGTTGCGGCTCATGGCACAGTTTCTGTGACGCCACTTGTGGTGCAGAAGACTTGTGTCGGCTCATGGCCCGACACCTGACATTGCCCAAGGCGCGCCGCCCCAACGTGCTGCTGGAGTCGCACCGCTGCATGTGGTCGCCGGCAGGTGAGGATGGATGTTGCAGCCTGTGGGGTAATGTATGTAAGACGCGTGTCTGACTGAAGCTGCCCAAAGCGCGCCGCCCCAACGTGCTGGTGGAGCCGCAGCGCTGCACTTTGGTTGCCGGCAGGTGAGGATGGATGTTGCAGTTGGGGGGGGGGGGGGGGCAGACAGACTGTTCAAAAGTGTGAGAAACCCTGAAACCTAAACTTGTGGGCTTACTTGTGAGCTCCTTGGTGGCGGCCATCTACCGGTAAGCTGTGAAACACATTTAATCCCACATTCTGGACCCCTCCCCCTCCCCTGAAGGCTTGCTAATGAACCGCTACGGCTACGCGCCCATTGCACTCGAGTAGGACCTGTGGCTGGACCCAGCCCCCCCTCCCCTGTCCATGGCGTCTGGATGAGATTTTAAGCTACCAAAACACACATTAAATCCCCCCTTGCAGGCCTGCTGATGAACCGCTACGGCTACTCACCCATTGCACTTGAGTGGGACCTGTGGCTTGACCCAGCAAACCCGTCGGGCCTGGCTGGAGCAAACGTGGACCACGGGTCGGCGATGCATCTGGTGCAGCAGGTGTGTGTGTGCGTGTGTGCATGTGTGTGCATGTGCGTGTGTGCGACAGCAAACGTTCACAGGTCGGCGTTGCACCTGGTACAGCAGGTGTGGTCGATTTTACAGTCTTGTTGGGCGCCTTTAATGGCGTATTAGACTTGTGCTTGCGCATTCAATCCCTGAGGCAGGCAGATACCATCACCCACACTTGTCCACAGTGGGTACACATTGACTGTGTCCAAACCACTAGCTCTAGTACATCTGGTCGCGCCATGCCGTCTCAGTTCGGGCAGCCAGCCTGGCCACCCTCCTCCTCCTCCGTTCATCACGTGGCGCACGCCCGCCATGCCGCCAGCATGGCGCTTGCGCTGCGAGGGCGCTTGCTGCCAGTGCATCTCTGTCGTCATGTGTCTCATGCAAGTAAGATTCGCCCTGCATGGAGACCCTCCATGCAGGTCACTGAAGTGCCCCGCGATTCGTGCCGTAGCTGCAGTCCGTAGGCCGAAGCCGTCGCCGCAGCCGATGTCAGTAGCCGTGGCCGTAGCCGTGGCCGATGCAGATGCAGATGCCCAGAGGGCGGACGTGTAGCTGATGCGATGTGAGTGCAGATGCAGGGTGTCCCTGGCCGTAGCCGAAGCCTTAGCCGATGTCAATCAATAGCCGATGCCCATAGCCGGTGCCCTGGCTGTAGCGTAGCTGCAGCCTCTGCCCGGTGCCGGTGCCCGTGGCTGCATGGGGGTACCGACGATGGCGGCGCCGACTTCTGCCAGCAGCCTGCCCTCCGTCCCCGCATGCCTCGCAGTTGCCTGCCTTATGACGCCGTGTCTCAAACAGCCTCTAGCGCTCTGAATCAGGGCAAATCGGTGACAGAGCCGAGTTCCCCAAACCCAGAGTCGCTCACGTTGCAGCAGCACCCTGTCAGCCCAGTTGGTCCGCCATTGGCGGCGTCGGAGCGGGAGCCCCCGACGATTTTGTGACACCACTTGAAGTTTTGTGTATGCGTGTATGTGTGTGTGCGTATGTGTGTGTGTGTGTGCGTATGCATGTGTGTGTGTGTGTGCAGGGCTGGCGGGAGCAAACGTGGACCACGGGTCGGCGATGCACCTAGTGCAGCAGGTTTGTGTGCGTGCGTGTGTGTGTGCGTGTGGGTGTGGGTGTCGGTGTGGGTGTATATGTGTGTGTGTGTGTGTGTGTGCATGTGTGTGTGTGTGCGTGAGTGTGTGCGTGAGTGTGCGACAGCAAACGTGGACCACGGGTCGGCGATGCACCTGGTGCAGCAGGTGTGTGTGTGTGTGTGTGTGGAGGGCTGGCGATTCACCTGATGCAGCATGTGTGTGTGTGTGTGTGTGTGCTGGGGGAGGGGGGGGCGCCGTCTCTCTCTCTCTCAGTAACACAGTAACACGGGGTTTCCAGCTAAGCAGGCTACTCTTCTACCAGAGACACCCGCCAATACTCCAGCACACTTAAGTACTAGAGTACCGCCGGCTCCCGGCCGATAGACTACCGCTCCCGCCGGCTAGACTACCCCAAACAGCGGTCTCTGAGAGACATGTCTGGCAAGGAGCATATAGGAGAGGACCTTCCTCAGGGTCACAGTAGTGGCCTTGTGGCCAGTCAAGCCGGCAGA
Source organism: Chlamydomonas sp. UWO 241 (assembly GCA_016618255.1). Classification (NCBI taxonomy): domain Eukaryota; kingdom Viridiplantae; phylum Chlorophyta; class Chlorophyceae; order Chlamydomonadales; family Chlamydomonadaceae; genus Chlamydomonas; species Chlamydomonas priscui. The sequence goes on along the minus strand of VFSX01000093.1, from coordinate 51,004 downwards.
GCCGACTGGCGCTGACTGCAACGGTCCCCGCCTGGCAGTGCATGGCTGTCCAGCTCTCGTTTGCATGGGGCTCAGCCGGCGCCCCATGCCTCATGCATGGCCAGGTCCCACCCTCCAGGGGTGCATGGACGACAGAGTTGTCATGGAGGCTGCCTGAAGACCTTCCAACGCCAGTCACCGGCAGACGAGCGACCCCGAGGATGAGCGCGGTGACGAACGCTGCGATTGGTGAAGCGGATTTACTCTGTGTTGCCTCGGCGGTCGCCACCGCTGAAGCCGTGATGGTAGCCCGCCTCCACGGGCAGCCATCTTGACCAATGTCCAGCATGCATTGACGGGCGCCAGCTCCTCCGCTCGTCGATCAACTCGTCGAGATCGGTGGCGCATGGCGTCCTGCATGGGGGGAGGATAAGGGCCGTCTCCCAGCACGGGCCGCGGCAGCGCCGCAGCTACTCGCCAAGCCATGGCAGCGCCGGGCAAGCCGCTCCTGAAGTGTTCCACCGAGGGGCAATCTAGCAGGAGCCGGGCCAGTCGTATTTTACCCCGCTCGTCAGCGGCACGGAGATCCTCGTCACCAGCAGCGCCGCATGCTGGGTCCAGGGCTCGGCGACGAGAACGCGCCTCCGTTAATCGAGCCCCCTCTCTCTCTCTCACACACACACAAACACACACGCTCACGCAGGCACGCTCACGCAGGCAATCGCGATGTCCCTCAAGTGTCACACGCTCGCCTCGCCACACCTTCACTCGCACTGCTTTTCTGTCCTTTCCTCCCCCCTTTCTCTCTCACCCTCTCTCACTCTCTCACTCACTCTCTCACTCTCTCTCTCACTCTCTCACTCTCTCTCTCACTTTCTCACGCATGCACGCACACACACACACACACTCTTTCTTACCCACCCACACCTACACAGGCGATCGCGATGTCCCTCCAGTGCCACTCGCTTGCCAAGTCGCTCGGAAAGTCACACACATGCACACACACAAACACACACACACACACACACACACACATGGACACACACACACACAGGCGATTGCGATGTCCCTCCAGTGCCACTCGCATGCCAAGTCGCTCGGAAAGTCACACACACACATGCACACACACACACACACACACACACACACACACACATACACACAAACACACACACACGGGGGCACACGGGGCACACGGGGCACACGGGGGGCACGGGGGCTCACGGGGGCACACGGGGGCACACGGGGCACGGGGGCACACGGGGCACACCCTGGTGTGGGACCAGGAGGGACCGGTACGCATCACCAACCTGCTGGACGTGGCGACCGCGGCGTGGCCGGCCGCCGCGACAAGCACACCGGCGCTGCCGAGCGGCACTATCCTACTAGATATACCTGAGGAGTGGTCGCGCGGCTTTAAGATGCTGTCCTACGTGCGGTGGATGGCGGGTAGCGACAGCGAGCCGCCGGCCCTTTTGAGCTCAGGGCTGAACAGTGCTGCCCGGATCACCGCTCTAGCTAGGTTCAGGATGGGGCTCCATGAGCTGCAGATAGAGCGGGGGCGCTACGCCGTGGCGGAACAGAGGCAGCGACGCAGCCAGCGGGCGTGCTGCCTATGCGGTGGGCTAGAGGATGAGGCACACATGGTATTTGAGTGCCCTGCCTATGAAGAGGCACGGGTGCGGGCACACAGCCTGTTTCGGTCCATCCCTCGCCCCGAGGAGGCCGATTCAGATGAGCGGATGCGGGAGTTTATGAATCCTCGGCCAGGCCAGGAGAACCCCAGGTTCTGGCACGAGTTGGCTGACTTCCTTGTCGCCTGTTTTGAGACACGCAACGCGTGCACAGCAATCATGATGGCAGATGGCATGCTAGGGGTCTAATTTTGACAGCTGCCGGCCTCTTTCCTAGGGTCTAATGCGCCATCAAAGGAGTCCGTCGGACTGTAAAATCGACCGCACACGCACACACACACAGGCGATTGCGATGTCCCTCCAGTGCCACTCGCTTGCCAAGTCGCTCGGAAAGTCACACACACATGCACACACACACACACATGCACACACACACACACACACAAACACACACACACACACAGGCGATCGCGATGTCCCTCCAGTGCCACTCGCTTGCCAAGTCGCTCGGAAAGTCACACACATGCACACACGCACACACACACACACACACATGCACACACACACACAAACACACACACTCACACACACACAGGCGATTGCGATGTCCCTCCAGTGCCACTCGCTTGCCAAATCGCTCGGAAAGTCACACACATGCACACACACAGGCGATCGCGATGTCCCTCCAGTGCCACTCGCTTGCCAAGTCGCTCGGAAAGTCGCACAACAAGGGCAACGGAGTGACGCCGCTAGAGTGGCTCAAGGTGTGTGTGTGTGTGTGCGTGTGTGTGTGTGTGTGTGTGAAGTTTGTCGCGAACAGCACGTGCTTGCGCGCGTGCCTGCAATGTAGATCGTGCGTTCACGTGCACTTGTGTGAATCTGCTTGTGTGCGCGTGTGTGTGTGTGTGCGCGTGTGTGCGTGCAAGCCCACCCCCCTCTTTCGGTATGTGTGTTTGACCTGACCCCCCCCCCCCCACACACACACGCACACACCACATTGTGCTGCTTCAAGACCTTTGGCACGGCGCTCTCGTCGGGCGTGATGCCACCCCCGCCTCTTGCTGCTTTAATATGACCCCTTTGCTATGCCCTGACCCAGCCCTTTCTCAGCCCTGACCCACATGCCCCCCCCCTCCCCACACACACCACATGTTGCTGCGTCAAGACCTTTGGCACGGCGCTCCCGTCGGGCGTGATGCTCCCCCCTCCCCCCCCTCTAACTGCTTTTATATGACCCCTTCGGTACGCCCTGACCCTCACCCCCTCGGCCCCCCCTTCTTGCTACGTCAAGACCTTCGGCACGCATGTATGCCCCCCCTTGACGCACATGCCCCATCCCACACCCTCCCCACACCCTCCCTCCACCACCCCTCCTTGCTGCTTCAAGACCTTTGGCACGGTGGTCTCATCGGGCGTGATGCCCCCCCTTGCTGCTTGAAGACTCTTTTGGTACGCGTGTTTGACTTGACCCCCACCCCCCCCCACCCCTCCCCCCCTCCCTCCACCACCCCTCCTTGCTGTTTCAAGACCTTTGGCACGGCGCTGTCATCGGGCGTGATGCCACCCGCGCCTCTTGCTGCTTTAATATGACCCTTTTGCTATGCCCTGACCCAGCCCTTTCCCAGCCCTGACCCACATGCCCCCCCCCCACACACACACACCACATTTTGCTGCGCCAAGACCTTGGGCACGATGCTCTCATCGGGCGTGATGCTCCTCTTGCTGCCTTTACACGACCCCTGCGGTACGCCCTGACCAACGTCCCCCACCCACACACCACATTTTGCTGTTTTAAGACCTTTGGCACGGCGCTGTCATCAGGCGTGATGCTCAACCCGGGGCTGCCGCTGCCGCTGCACGCGGGCACGCCAGGCAGCGCGCAGCTAGTCAAGTACGCAGGTGAGGCACCTACTAGGCACTTACTGGGTCGTGGCCGCGGCCTGCGGTCTGACTGTCCGCTTGCCCTCGGTAGGCGATGCTCAACCCCAATGGGCTGCCGCTGCTGCTGCATGCAAGCACGTCAGGTGAGGCACCTACTCGATACTTTGTACCGTGACCCAGGTCCTGGTAACCTTCCTGTTGTATGCTTGCCTCGATGGGTGATGTGTAACCCCAATGGGCTGCCGCTGCCGCTGCATGCGGTCTGACGCCGGCACAGCGCTCAGCTCGTTGGGCATGCAGATGCGGATGGGGTCCCGACCCATGAGCACCTACTAGCCAGCTACTAGCTAGGTCGTGGTAACCTTCCTGCCGTCTGCTGGCCCTCGGTGCATGATGCGCAACCCCGAACTGCCGCTGCCGCTGCATGCGGGCACAGCGCGCAGCTCATCAAGCACGCAGGTGCAGATGGGGTCCCGACTCGTGGGCACCTACTAGCCAGCTACTAGCTAGGTCGTGGTAACCTTTCGGCCGTCTGCTGGCCCTCGGTGCATGATGCGCAACCCCGAACTGCCGCTGCCGCTGCATGCGGGCACAGCGCGCAGCTCGTCAAGCATGCAGGTGTGGCTGGGGTCCCGACCCGTGGGCACCTACTAGCCAGCTACTAGCTAGGTCATGGTCACCTTCCTGCCGTCTGCTGGCCCTCGTTGCGTGACGCGCAACCCTAAACTGCCGCTACCGCTGCCGCTGCACGCGGTCTGACCCTAGGCACCTACTAGCCAGCTACTAGCGAGGTTGTGGTCACCTTCCTGCCATCTGCTGGCCCTCGATGCGTGATGCGCAATCCCAATGGGCTGCCGCTGCCGCTGCCGCTGCACGCGGTCTGACCCTAGGCACCTACTAGCCAGCTACTAGCGAGGTTGTGGTCACCTTCCTGCCATCTGCTGGCCCTCGATGCGTGATGCGCGACCCCAATGGGCTGCCGCTGCCGCTGCCGCTGCACGCGGTCTGACCCTAGGCACCTACTAGCCAGCTACTAGCGAGGTTGTGGTCACCTTTCTGCCATCTGCTGGCCCTCGATGCGTGATGCGCAACCCCAATGGGCTGCCGCTGCCGCTGCATGCAAGCGCGCCAGGCAGCGCGCAGCTGGCTGGGTACGCAGGTGAGTCGCAGCACCTACTAGGCACCTACTAGGCAGCCACTGTCACAGCCTGCTGTCTGCCTGCCCGCCCCCCACCCCCACCCCCACACACAACCACCACCCCCATCCCCACGCCCTCCCCCCCCCATGCAGACAGCCGCAAGTGCCCCTCTCTGGAGTGCTTCCTGGAGCTCACCCTCCACGACCTTGTTCTAAACGTCACACGCAGTCGGCACATACACACACACACACACACACACACACACGTACACACACGCACACACACACGCACACACACACAGACGGCCGCCATTGCCCGTCGCTCGAGTGCTTCCTCGAGCTCACCCTCCACGACCTCGTTATCAACGTCACACACACACACACACACGCACACACACACACGCAGACGGCCGCCAGTGCCCCTCGCTCGAGTGCTTCCTCGAGCTCACCCTCCACGACCTCGTTCTCAACGTCGAGGCCGAGCACATCAATCGCCTGCTCAGCGCCTCAGAGCTGGGCGTACGGGTGGGTGGGATCGCGACGCACACACACACACACACACACTCACACACGTACACACACACACACACAAAGCACCTGCTCACCGCCTCGGAGCTAGGTGTGCGGGTGGGTGTGCTCGCGACACACACACACACACACGCTCACACACACACACACACACACACACACACAAAGCACCTGCTCAGCGCTGAGGAGCTGGGTTTGCGGGTGGGTGTGCTCGTGACACACACACGCACACACACACACACACGCACACAGATGTACACGCATCGAGGGCCAGGTGGGTGTACACGCACACACACACACACACGCACGCAGATGCACCTCCGCGGCAACGCGCAGTCGCGTCCGCCGGTGAACGTGCACATGAGCGTGGTGGTGGGCGGGCGCATGCCGGAGGACGCGGGAGACGCGGCAGGTGGGTGGTAGCTGGGTGGAAACTGGGTGGCAGCTGGGTTGTAGCTGGGAGGAAAAGCCCTAAAACCCTAAACCCTAAACCTCAAGCCCCAACCCCAACACAGTCGCCAAGGATCTAGTAGCTAGATACCGGCCTCGTCCGCATGCTCCCGCCAACAGCCCCTGCACACGCACACACACACACACACTCTAACTCACACACACACACACACACATAATAAATACGCATACACGTACACACACACGCACACAGCCGCCAAGGAGCTTGACGCTGGGCTCTTCCGCATGCTACCGCACCACGCCGCACCGTCCATCTACCCTGTCTCAGCCGACATGTCGACCACGCTGCTCGTGCTTGAGGTGTGTGTGTGTGTGTGTGTATGTGCGTGTGTTTGTGTGTGTGTGTGTGTGTGTGTGTCACCCGCTATTGACAGACGCGCTTATGCAGACCTCTGGAACGATATCGCCGTTGTCTTTGAAACGATCTGGAATGCATGTGTCAGCTGACGTGTCGACCACGCTGCTTGTGTGTGTGTGTGTGTGTGTGTGTGTGTGTTTGTGTGTCTCAGCCGACGCGTCGACCACGCTGCTTGTGCTCGAGGTGTGTGTGTGTTTGTGTGTGTACACACGTGTGTGGTGTTTCGTGCGTGCGTGTGTGCTTGTGTGTGTGCAGCCACGAGCCGGCTGCCTGACAACGTGTAGTCCTAGAGCAAAAAGGAGGGCTATTAAGCGACGCGGGGTGGGCGGATGCAGCAAGCTTATTCGGGTGTCATGTGCATGCCTGGTGTCAGGCCCTGAGGGTTCGCAAGCACACGTCTGATATGCCATCAGAGCCAGACAGCCAGCCGCCTATAGTGCTCGGGCGATGAACGCCGAGCACGGTCGAATACGCTGCCTGGTAGGTGCATCGCACACGACTATAAAATCCGTCATCATCGACATCAGAGACGCCCAACAAACTGTAAAATCGACCACAGTCCACCGGCATTCCACCACAGCTGCAGGCAGTGATTTTGTTTTCAGCTTTTTTATTTACTTCCTGGGAGCCATTGACCGTTGACCGTTGACCGTCACATGTCATTTTCAAGCTCTTGACGAGCTCTTTCAGATGGGATCATCAGACCATCAAGCAACTGGTTGGCTGGGCGGTTGATAACACGGTTGCAGACTCTCTCTCTCTCCGATCTGCCCCATCTGATCTGAGGACGCGGGCTGACTGGCCGGGGAGCAGCGTCGTCTTCGCCGCCTTAGGGCGGTGAGCCGGCTTCTTGGCCATCGGGATCTCGACGGCAATGGGGCCGAGTGCGCCCCTCCTCTGAGGGAGCATGGCCCAGGCCAGCACAGTATGCTATTGGTGACACATCGCTTAGGTTAAGTGCGGTGGTTTCAGGGCCTCACACTGCCCTACCACACTGTTTTCAAGTACGTTAAAAGAAGTGTCTGGCTCCTGGCTCCTGGCGACGTAAGTTGTCAGGAGCCAAATGGCTCCCGGTGGCCTAAGAGCCCAAAACAAAATCACTGGCTGCAGGTCGACATTTCGGCGCGCCTGACAGCACACACACACACACACACACACACACACACGCACACGCACGCACACACACCACAGACAACCTGGCGCATCCGAAACTGGGCCTCGTGCACACACACGCGCACACATATGCGCACGCGCACACATACACACACGCACACACACACACACCACAGATGTAAAAGTTGGTGCATCCGAAAAGGGGCCTCGCGCGCGCAAACACACACATGTGCACGCACGCACAGACACACATACACACACACACGCCACACGCACCACACACGCCACAGGTCTACAACTTGGCACACCCGAAAAGGGGCCTTGCGCACACACACGCGCACACACATGTGCACGCACGCACACACACACACACACACGCCACAGGTCTATAACTTGGCGAACTCCAAAAGGGGCCTCGCGCACGCGATCATCCCGATGGAGACGGTGCTCAAGGGCCTTCAGCAGAGTGGGCCTGGGCAAAGCAACAGCGAGGTCTCCGTGCAGCTCACGCGCAACCTGCACCTCGCCAAGGCCGGCGAGGCTGACACTGACGTGATGCGGGAGGAGGCGGACCAGGGGTGGTGGGTCGGCTGCTTGTTGCGTATGGGTGGGGTGGCTGTCGGGTGGGTGCACTGTTGGGCTGCGCGCATGGGCTGTCTGCTGGGTGCACTGTTGGGTGCACTGTTGAGTTGCGCGCATGGGATATCTGTTGGGGGCTGTCTGTTGGGTGGGTGGGTCAGTTGTTCACGTGCGGGTTACCCACGTCGATGGCCGACTCTGACGTGATGCGGGACGAGGCGGACCAGGGGTGGTGGGTGGGCTGCCTGCCGCGCATGGGCTGTCTGTTGGGTTGCGCGCATGGGCTGCCTGTTGGGTGGGTGGGTCAGTTGTTCACGTGCGGGTTACCCACGTCGATGGCCGACTCTGACGTGATGCGGGACGAGGCGGACCAGGGGTGGTGGGTGGGCTGCCTGCCGCGCATGGGCTGTCTGTTGGGTTGCGCGCATGGGCTGCCTGTTGGGTGGGTGGGTCAGTTGTTCACGTGCGGGTTACCCACGTCGATGGCCGACTCTGACGTGATGCGGGACGAGGCGGACCAGGGGCGGTGGGTGGGCTGCCTGTTGTGCATGGGTGGGGTGGCTGTCGGGTGGGTTTGTTGGTGTGTGCACTGCCTACTGAGTGGGGGCTGGTGGGTGGGCTCCCTCTTGTATTGGATGGGTGGGATACCTCCGGGAGGATGCGGACCCAGGGTGGTGGGTGGGCTGCTTGTTGCGCATGGGCTGTCTGTTGGGTTGCGCGCATGGGCTCTGTTGGGTGGGTTAATGGGTGGGTTAGCCATTCGCGTGCGGGTTACCCACGTCGATGGCCGACGCAGCACGTCGGTGTCGTACTCGGGGGCGACACCCCCGACCGCGGCGTCGTGCTCGCCTGCATGCCTGTCTGCTTACCTGCCTGTCTGCCCGTCTCACAGTCACAACTCCTCCTGGCGATGCAGGAAGCGGATCCCCGTCCCGGGCGACACCACCGACCGCGCCGGCGCGCTCGCCTGCATGCCTGTCTGCTTGCCTTCCTGTCTGCCTGTTTGCCCGTCTCACAGTCACAACTCCTCCTGGCGACGCAGGAAGCGCATCACCGTGCCGGGCAACACCCCCGACCGCGCCGTCGGACTCGCCTGCATGCCTGTCTGCTTGCCTTCCTGTCTGCCTGTCTGCCCGTCTCACAGTCACAACTCCTCCTGGCGACGCAGGAAGCGCATCACCGTGCCGGGCGACACCCCTGACCGCGGCGTCGCGCTCGGAGGCACGCCGAAATCAACGCCCGGCGAGCGCCCCGGCGGCCCGGGCAGGGCGGTCTCCCCGCCGCCGACGAGCGCACCAGGGACAACGGCCGCGGCGCGTTGGCGCGCGGCGGCGGGCCGCGGCTTCTCGTTCGTGGGCGTTGCGGGCGGCACCCCGACGGCCGACGAGTTCCGGAACCAGCCGTTCAAGATGGACATGGCGCAGGTCGGTCGCGGTGGCACACGAGTGCTTGCGGGTTGAGGTTTCCCAGCGAGGTTTCTCTCCTTATGATGCTGGTGGGATAAGTAAACAATCCACTCCTATCGCCCTGACCCTCAACGAGTTCCGGAACCAGCTGTTCAAGATGGACATGGCGCAGGTCGGTCGTGAGGGAACACGGGTGCTTGTGGGTCTCTCCACGTGATAATGAGTCATCAATCCACTTTGGCGGGCACACTCGAGTGTGTCTCCCCCCCCCCCTGTGCATATCGCTGCGATAGAGGCCGCGAGCAATGGCGACTTTGACCACGATGGCGACCCCCTGTTCTGCACACCCGCAAACCACTAACCTGCACCCAACTCGGGTCGGCGCTGGCGCTAGGCCCGACACCCAACCTAACCCCACAACCGCCACCGCCACCATGCAGATTGCTGCAATGGTGGCGGCAAAAAACGGAAATTACGACGGTGACGGCGACAGCGTGCCTGACACCGGCGCTCTGCACACCCAATACCGCCCGTTCACCTCGTTCACCCCTCCCCATGCAGATTGCTGCGATGGAGGCCGCGAACAACGGCGACGGCGACGGTGGCGACGGCGACAGCGTGCCGAACACCGGCGCTCTCCACACCCAATACCGCCCGTTCACCTCTTCAACCCTTTCACATGCAGGTTGCTGCGATGGAGGCGGCAAACACCGGCGACGGCGACAACAGTGACGGCGACAGCGTGCCGGACACTGGCGCTCTGCCTACCCACCACCGCCCGTTCACCTCAACCCCTTCCCATGCAGGTTGCTGCGATGGAGGCCGCGAACAACGGCAACGGCGACGGTGATGACGGCGACAGCGTGCCAGACACCGGCACTCTGCACACCCAATACAGCCCGCTCACCTCTTCAACCCTTTCACATGCAGGTTGCTGCGATGGAGGCGGCAAACAGCGGCGAAGGCGACGGTGGTGGCGACAGCGTGCCTGACACCGGCGCTCTGAACACCCAATACCGCCCATTCACCTCGTTCACCCCTCCTCATGCAGATTGCTGCAATGGAGGCTGCAAACAACGGCGACGGCGACGGTGGTAGCAGCGACCATGTGCCGGGCACCGGCGCTCTGCACACCTGATACCGCCCGTTCACCTCTTCAAACCCTCCCCCCATGCAGATTGCTGCGATGGAGGCGGCAAACAACGCTCAAGGCGACGGTGACAGCGACAGCGTGCAGGACAACAGCGCGACCGGGCTCGGGCACCTGTTTGGGGACGGGGGGAACCCCAGAAGCATCTCGGGCGAGGGCAACTGGATGCAGGTGCGCTGCACTGTGTGGGATGTGCTGTGTGTGCGGCGTGCTGCGGGTGCTGTGGCGCGTGCTGTGCTTGCTGTGTGGGACGGGGGGAACCCCGGCAGCATCTCGGGCGAGGGCAACTGGATGCAGGTGCGGTGTGCTGTGTGTGGTTTGCTGTGTGTGCGGTGGGCTGCGGGCGCTGTGGCGCGTGCTGTGCTCGCTGTGTGGGGACGGAACCCCAGCAACATCTCGGGCGAGGGCAACTGGATGCATGTGTGCTGTGCTGTGTTTGCTGTGATGTGTGTGCGGTGTGCTGTGCTGCGGGTGCTGTGTGGCACGTGCTGTCTGCTGTGGCTGTGCGTATGTGCTGGCTGCGTGGAGACGGGGAAGATTAGCAGCAACTCGGGCTGTGCCGTGCTGCTTTGTGTTGTGGGTGCTGTGCTGTGCTGTGTGTGGCGTGTGCGAGCTGTGTGGTGTGTGTAGGGTGTGTCAGTTCTGTGCTGCCTGTTTGGGGACGGAGGGATCAGCAGCATCTCTGGCGAGGGCAGCTGGATGCAGGTGCGCTGTACTGTGTGTGCTGTGCTGTGTGTGTGCTGTGGCTGTGTGCTGTGGCTGTGCGTTTGTGCTGGCTGTGTGGAGACGGGGTGGATTAGCAGCAACTCAGGCTGTGCTGTGTTGTGTTGTGGGTGCTGTGTTGTGCCGTGTGTGGCGTGTGCAAGCTGTGTGGGGTGTGTGGGGGGGGTGTCTGCTGTGCTGCCTGTGTGGGGACGGGGGGGAAGCTCAGCAGCATCTCGGGCGAGGGCAACTGGATGCAGGTGTGCTGTGCTGTGTGTGCTGTGCTGTGCTGCACTGTGTGATTTTCTGCAGGTGCTGTTGCGCGTGCTTTGCTGCCTGTTTGGGGACGGGGGGAATCCCAGCAGCATCTCGGGCGAGGGCAACTGGATTGCAGGTGCGGTGTGCTGTGTGTGCTGTGCTGTGGGTGCTGTGTGGCTGTGCTGCGGGTGCTGTCTGGCACGTGCTGTGTGCTGTGCCTGTGCGTATGTGCTGGCCGCGTGGAGACGGGGAAGGGGGGTGGGCAGCAACTCGGGCTGTGCTGTGCTGTGTTGTGGGTGCTGTGATGTGTGTGGCGTGTGTGAATGTGTGGATGTTGTGTGGCGCATGATGTGCTGACTGGTTGGGGACGGGGGGATAAGCAGCATCTCGGGCGAGGGCAACTGGATGCAGGTGCGGTGTGCTGCGCTGTTGCTGTGGGTGCTGCGGGTGCTGAGTCGCTGTGTGTTGTGTGGCTGTGTGTCTTTGCTGTTCTGGCTGTGTGGGACGGGAGGGTCAGCAGCTTCTCGGGCGAGGGCAACTGGATGCAGGGCACTTGGGGGCTGTGCTGCGCATGTTGCCTGTGCGTTCTCTTGAGTTCTCCCCCCCCCTCTCTCTCTCTCTCTTTCCCCCCCCCCTCTCTCTCTCACCCACCCACACACACACCACCAGATCGTATCGGACGGCCCCACGGGCATCACTTCCCGCCGCCTGCACGACGCCCTCATGCCGGAGGAGCCCAACACCGCGCGCATGGTCCTGTCGGTCAAGCGCACCAGGTGTGTGTGTCGCGTGTGTGCGTGTATGTGCGTGTGTGTGTGTGTGTGTGTGTGTGTGCATGAGCGTGTGCGTGTTTGTGTGTGTGTGCGTGTGTGTGTGGATGGCCCCGTTGGTCAAGCGCGCGAGGTCTGTGTGAGTGTGCTGCCCCGCCTAGCCTCTGAAGCCTCAACCCTAAAACCTTCCTCAAACCCTAACCCCTGAACTCCACAACCCAAACGCAGTGTCATCAAGGCCGCGGAGCGCATCAACGGGGGTCGACCCTGTGACATCGCAGTCGTGCGTCGCAATGCCCTCTGCCCCCGGTGGCCTCTATCCCGCCATAGCCCCTAAACCTAAAACCAGCTTCAAAACCTCATCCCTTAACCCTAACACCACGCAGCGTGATTGAAGCTGCGGAGCGCATCCACGGGATCGACCCAGTGACGTCGCAGTCGTGCACCGCAATACCCTCCTCTGTCCCCCAGTGGCCCCTACCTCGCAAACCCTTAACGCCACACCCTAAAACCTTCCTCAAACCCTCAACCCCTCATCCCTAAACCCTAAAACCATGCAGCGTGATTGAGGCTGCGGAGCGCATCCACGGGATCGACCCGGTGACGTCGCAATCATGCATCGCGATGCTCGCCGCCCCCGGCGGCCTCTACCTGGACGTCAAGTCGGGCTACTCAAAGGCGCGCGAGCTCAAGTGGTTTGCGTCGACACTCGCAGGCATCGGCATCAACGCCAAGGTGCGTGGGTGTGGGGGTGGGTGGGCGTGTGTGTTTGTGTGTGTGTGTGTGTGGATGTTGCCCCAAGGACGCCATCCTCAAGTGTTTTTCATCGACGTTCGCGGGCATCAACACCAAGGTGTGTTGTTGTTGTTGTTGCTGTTGTTGCTGTTGTTGTTGTTGTTGTTGTTGTTGTTGTTGTTGTTGTTGTTGTTAGTCTTTGCTGGAAAGCCTTGACAAAGTGTCCTCTAGCTTTGGCATGCAAATCAACGCCGCCAAGACAGAAGTGATGATTTTGCCAGCAGATTTTGACGCGGATCTGCCCACGTTTGCGCTGACTGGTGGTGAAGTGAAGACCGTCTCTGCATTAAAGTATCTAGGGAGTTGGATAACCCAGAGTGGTGGTGTGGAAAAGGAGATCGGTGTGCGTGTCGGTCGCGCGCTGGGCGTGTTTGCGTCTTTTGATAAGATTTGGGCCAGCAAGAAGATGCAAGTGCAGTCTAAGATGCGGGTTTACAACACTTTCGTGCTGCCCCACTTTCTGTACGGCTGCGAAACATGGGCCCCTACTAAAACACAACTGACTCGATTGGAGGTTGCCCACTCTAACTGCCTTCGTCGCATTCTGGGTGTGCGCCTGGTCGACCGGCACAGATTAACTTATATTCGGCAGGCGTGCGACACTGAGCCAATTGAGAGCCTTGTGGCAAAGCGATCAATGCAGTGGCTAGGCCATGTGATGCGCATGCCGGCTTCTCGTCTTCCTCGTACGACTTTTGACTGCACAATGGATGTGGCTCGGCAGCAAGGCCGGCCTCCAGCCTCCTCCCGACACTATTTTCTAAGCTACTGATTCAGCAGCTAGGCGAAACTAGTGGCACTCGTTCTGATTGGAAGACTTTTTTGGACACGGCGTTTGAGCGTGCTCAGGATAGGGTCGGGTGGAGAGCCGTGGTGTACGGTCCGGCTGCCCCTCAGGCGCCGGCCCCTCCACCACGGCGGTCAAGTAGATTGGCAAGCGCCACTTGACCCCCTATCCCCTAGAAGCAGTTAGGACCTATTTTGGAGGCGTCGCACAATAGCTCTCCCTTTTGCTCTGGGACTACACGTTGGCAGGCAGCCGGCTGGTGGCTACCGCCCCTCACAAGTAATTGTTAGGGCCAGAACTGGACTTGGGTCTAGGCGGTGGTACTAGGACTAGAGGTAGTCTTTGCTGGAAAGCCGATGTAACTGTAACTGTAACTTCTGGAAAGCCGATGTAACTGTAACTGTAACTGTTGTTGTTGTTGTTGCTGCTGCTGCTGCTGCTGCTGCAGCTGCTCGTCGTCGTTGTCGATGGTGTTGCGTGTACCCTCACCCTATCAGTGATAGGCTATCACTCCCACGCCCACCCACATAGGCGATCTGCAGCTTCGTGCCCGCTCAGATCAACCTCTCCAAGGTCACCAACATGCAGCCTTGTCTTTCCCACACTTCTTGGAAGTTGTATGTTGGAGAAGTTGTATGCCCACCACCACCACCACCACACACACACACACACGCGCACAGGCCATCTGCAGCTTCGTCCCATCCCAGATTGACTTCTCCAAGATATCCGACACGCAGCCGTGGGGCATGGACCCGTCGGCGGGCGTGCGCGTGAAGGCTCCCAAGGTGAGGAGGGCGGGCCAGTTAATTGGCTTGCTTTCTTGCTGCCCCCCCCCCCCCTCCCTCTCCTCAAGCTTGGCTCATTTGGCTTGCTGCTTGCTGCTTGCTGCTTACTTGCTTGCTTGCTTGCCCCCCCCCCCTCCAACGCACGCACACACAAACACGCGTACACATGCACACACTTTCTCTCTAGGTGTCCAACATCGCGATCGCCGCCCGGCCCTCTCAGCCCTTCTTTCTGCACACACCCGTCCCCACCACACACACACACACTCAGGTGCCCAACATCGCGATCGCCGCCCGGCCCTCTCTGCCAGTCGAGAAGCCGGTGCTTCCAGGCTTTGCACGGGCGCGCACAGGTGTGTGTGCAAAGGGGGTCGAGAGTACAGGCGTTGTCAATCCTGTCTTGAAAACTTTATAGCAACTGCTCATCTATCGATAGGCTGTTGTTAGCTTCAGATTAACAGCCCCAGCCGAGAAGCTGACGGCGATTTCAGGCTTTGCACGGGCGCGGACAGGCGTGCACGCATGGGGTCGAGAACACAGGCGACGTGGATCCTGTCGTGGGTAGTGCATCAACTGCTCATAGTATCCAAACACAAGGGCTGTCACAAGCCTCTGTTATATCAGGTCAACAGCCCCAGTCGAGAAGCTGTCGTTGCTTCCAGGCTTTGCAAGAGCGCGCACAGGCGTGCACGCGGGGGGTCGATAATACAGGCGTTTGGGATGTGCACAGGGGGGTCGTAGTCTGACTTGGAAAAACGTCTGGTTGCTCTCTCTCTCTCATTCTCACTCCTGCCCTCCCCACACACACACACACTCCCTCTGTCTCCGCCTCACACACACTTTCTCTGCCTCTCCCTCTGCCTCACACACATGCTTGATGCAAACACGCGCACAGACGCGACGTTGTCGCCCCAAGCGAGCGACACAGGCGCCACACCAAGCGGTACACCCGGCGGTACGCGCGGCGGTACGCCCGACGGTACGCCCGGCGGAGCGTCCGGCAGGGGGCCACTGGCCGAGGGCACCGAGCTCGACCGCCACTACGCAACCACCGCCGCAGCCTCCACCTCCTCCGTCGCTCGTCGCTGCAATGCCCCCACGTCGGCGGATCCCTCCGCTTCGACCGCCGCCGGCGGCTGCGGCGCCTCGGACGGCGCCACCCCTACGCGGAGTGGCTACGACGACCTCCCCCAGGCTGGCCCCTCAGCCCCCTCCGCCGCCGGTGCCTCGGGCAGCGCTAGCCGCGGCAGCGCAGGGGGCTCGGCGTGGGGATGGCGGCGCGGGCCGGGGGGGGCCGTCGGCGAGGGCACTGAGGGCGACGGCGGCGATAGCGACGACGGCGGCGACGCGGTGTCGGGGTGGGCGCGGTCGAGGCTGCGCGACGGGCTGGACTCTCCCCCTGAGCCCGAGCCCGCGGGGCGGCAGCCCACGGCGGAGCAGCAGCAGCAGCAGCAGGCCGCCTGGCTGCGCGGCGAGGCGGCGCGCACCCCGTCCGCGTCGTCGCCGGCGCGCGCCGCCGCGGCCGGGCCCTTGGGCGGGGCGCGCGACCCCGACGCCAACGACCCCGACGCGGCGTCGCGCGAGGGCGACCTTCCGGGCCACATCGTGTCACCCACGGGCGGGGGGCCGACCACCTCCGCAGGGAGGACGACGCCCCTGCGCGGCTCGAGCACGCCCTCCGGGGACAACCCCCGCGGGGCCAGCCCAGGTGTGTGGTAGTCCAGCGACTCCCCCCCTTTCCCCCCTCTCCCTCGCGTCATCAGGGCATGAGCAACAACGCGGCAACACCTTGACACCCACCCCACCCCCGCCCCCCGCCCCCTCCCTCCTCCCCGCAGGCACCCCCAGGGCCAGCCCTGGCATGCACGACAGCCCCACAGCGCCCCCCCCCCCCCAGCACCATCGGAGCCAGAGCAGCAAGGGTGATGCCTTGACCCCCCCCCCCCCCGTCCCCGCAGGCACCCCAAGGGCCAGACCTGGCATGCACGGCGCCCACGACACCCCCCCCCCCGCACCATCAGAGCCCAAGGCGGAACCCCCCCCCTCCCCGCAGGCACCCCCAGGGCCAGCCTCGGCGTGCACGACAGCCCAGCTATGCCCCCTCCCCCGCACCATCAGAGCCAGAGCATCAAGGCGGAAACCATCCCCTCCCGCTCCCTCCCCGCAGGCACCCCCAGCGCCAGCCTCGGCGCATACGGCAGCCCCGCGACGCCCCCTCCCCCGCACCATCAGAGCCAAAGCAGCAGAGCTGCGCCGGCAGCGCCAGCGCCCGCGGGGGCCCCGTCGAACGACCTCCCTGGGGACGGCACGTGGCGCAAGCTGCCGTATGACAGCGTCTTGTTTTATCACGGGCTCAATGGGATGCAGGTGTGTGTGTGTGTGTGTAGGTGTGTGTAGGTGTGTGCGTGTGTGTGTTTGCCGCCCGTGGGGGGCCCTTTGAACCACGTGCCCGGGGACGGCGCGTGGTGCAAGCTGCCCTATAACAGCGTCCTATTTAATCAAGGACTCAATGGGATGCAGGTGTGTGCGTGCCGTTGTGTCCGCCTGTTTGTGCGTGTGTCCGTATGAGGGAGAGAATGTAACACAAGCTCAAGGGCAAGGCTGGTACGGCTGGTACGTGCGTAGGCACGCGCAACCGAGGCACCCAAGCGACCCTCCCCACTCCCACACCCCTTACGGCGCGCACCCTGCTCAGACCGATACGTCGGGACCTTGCCGTTGTGCTGTACAGATTGGTCTGGCCGATGTGTTGTGCAGACTGCCTCGCCGTTGTGCTGTGCGTGCCTGCCCCTTCCCTCTCCCTCAAGCTGGCAGCTCCCTAGCCTCTTCCAACCCCCAGACTCGCCCGTTATGACCGCGCGCTGATCACTGACTATGCCTTCCTGACACCTACCGCTTTGCGTGCAGCTCGTGTATGAGAGCGAAAAAGTCGGGCACGTGCACCTGCTCAGACCTATACGCCGGAATTGCCTCATTGTTTATGCTGTGTGCCTGACTACCCCCCCCCCCCCCCCCCCCACCACCACCACCACCAACACCAACAACAACAACCAACACGCACCGCGCATGCAGCTCGCGTGTGAGAGCTGGAAAGTCGCGCCGGGCACGTGCACCCTGCTCAGACCTATACGCCGGGACTGCCTCGCCGTTGCTGTGCATGTATGACCCCCGCCCCTCTGCCTACACGCACCGCGCATGCAGCTCGCGTGTGAGAGCGGGAAAGTCGCGCCGGGCACATGCATCCTCTTCAACGGCGCGACGCTGCTGCACGAGCAGTTCCACGAGATGCTTGACAGTGTGTGTGTGTGTGTGCGTGTGTGTGTGTGCGCACGTGTGTGGGCACGCGATTCGACAGCATGTGTGTGTGCGCGTGTGTGTGCGTGTGCGTGTCTGTGTGTGACCCTGACGGAAAGGACGGCCCCGCGCCCACGCACACACACACACACACACACACACACGCGCGCGCACGCACACGCACACGCGCACACACACACATTTCCCACTGTATATTCTCTCACAGACGCCGACCAGTTCATGAAACACGACCCTGACGGCAAGGACGGCCCCGCGCCCGCGGTTAACGTCGACTATGAGATTCCCGACCTCGTCGACATGGAGATGTGGCGGCGATACTGCACGCTCGTGCAGGTAGGTTGAGAGAGGTAAAATAGAGACAGACAGAGACAGACAGAGAGAGAGAGAAAGAGAGAGGGAGGGAGGGAGGGAGAGACTGGGCGCTGGATGTTCAGTGCGCACTTTGTGGGGCCTGCACTTTCTATGCGATCCCCGATCCCTGGTCGACATGGAGATGTGACGACGATACTGCACGCTCGTGCAGGTGGGTTCAATTCTCAGTTGAGGGAGAGAGATCATCGCTGTGTGCCCCCCTGTCCCTCCTGCCACAGGTCATCCAAGTCTACACTGGCGTGTACATCCAGGAGCCCGGCACGCACCCTGAGCCCCACCAAAGCCCCACTGACGCTCCTAAGCAAAGCCCTGCTGAAGCACTGAGGAATGTCCTTTCAACCCTCCTGCCCCCATGCATCAAACCCAACACATAGGTCTTCCAGACCTACACTGGCGTGTGCATTCAGAGCCCGACATGCAACCTGAGCCCCGTTGAAGCCCCACTGCATAACAACAAAAACAAAAACAAAAACAAAAACAAAAACAACAGCAACAACAACAACAACAGCAACAACAAAAACATAAACAAAAACATAAACAAAAACAAAAACAACAAAAACAGGTCTTCCAGATCTACACTGGCGTGTACATCCAGGAGCCCGACGCGTCTGCGCCCGCGGTCTGCGCAATCATCCAGCTGTGCAACTCGCACCCCGGGTTCTTCCCGCTGGGCTTTGCGTACGGCCACCTCTCGACAAAGGTGTGCATGCGTGTGTGGGTCGGGGGCTGTGCTGCGCTGTGCCCCTACTCATTATTCAGCTGTGCAACTCACACCAGGGATTCTTCTCGCTCAGCCTTGCGTACAGGCACCTCTCGACAAAGGTACGGGGGGACCCTGCAATGTGCTGCTGCGCTGTGCTGTGCTGTGCTGTGCTGTGCTGTGCTCATCATTCAAGCTGTGACTGACACACGGGATTCTTCCGGCTCGGATTTGCGTATGGACACCTCTCGAAAAACGTGTTTGTGTCGGGGGGGACTGTGATGTGCTGTGCTCATCATCCATACAGCTGTGCAAATCACATCCAGCTGTGCGACTCACACCCGGGAATCTTCCGGCTCGGATTTGCGCACGGACACCTCTCGACAAAGGTGTGTGTATGTGTGTTGGGGGGGGGAGGGCTGTGCTGCCCAAGCCCCCTGCTGCCACCCCGCGCCCACACTGGCGCACACACGCAACACACCCACACTGCCACTCACACTTTGTTAACCACCTCCCCACATTTGCACGTAGGCTGTTGCTGCCGCGGGCCACAAGCGACGTGGTTCCCCCCTCGCATGCACACACATGTGCACATGCACGCACACACGCACACACACACGTACGCACACACGCGTCCGCACACACACACACACACACTTCCTCTCTTGCATGCACACACATGCACACACATACACACACGCACACACACAACCTTTTCACGTAGGCGGTCGCTGTCGCTGGGCACGAGGGGCGTGGTCTCGCCAACCAGGCTCTGCTGGAGGAGCTCAACAGCCGGGAGAAGCTGGGCGGCAAGGTGTGGGGTCATACCTACTTGTTTATTTATATTTTTGTAAACTGATTTTACTATTGTATGGGTGGATGGGCGCAAACCAGGCTGGAGGAGCTGAACAGCCGGGAGAAGGTGGGCGGCAAGGTGTGGGGTCGTACTTATTTTATTTTTTATTTTTTATACTTGTTTAAGACTGCTATTATTCTTTTATGGGTGAAGGGGCGCAGCCCAGGCTGGAGGAGCTCAACAGCCGGGAGAAGCTGGGGGGAAAGGAGTGGGGTCGTACTTGTTTTAATTCTTTTACTGCTTTTATGTGTGTATGGGTGGAGGGGGCAAACAAGGCTGGAGGAGCTCAACAGCCGAGAGAAGCTGGGCAGCAAGATGTCGTTTTTTATGTTAGTGTGGAGGGACGCAAACCAGGCTAGAGGAGCTCAACAGTCGAGGGAAGCTGGGCGGCGAGGTGTGGCGTCTTGCTTTTTATTTCCTTTTTATTGTACATGTCAGCAAGAAGATGCAAGTGCAGTCTAAGATGCGGGTTTACAACACTTTCGTGCTGCCCCACTTTCTGTACGGCTGCGAAACATGGGCCCCTACTAAAACACAACTGACTCGATTGGAGGTTGCCACTCTAACTGCCTTCGTCGCATTCTGGGTGTGCCCCTGGTCGACCGGCACAGATTAACTTATATTCGGCAGGCGTGCGACACTGAGCCATTGAGAGCCTTGTGGCAAAGCGATCAATGCAGTGGCTAGGCCATGTGATGCGCATGCCGGCTTCTCGTCTTCCTCGTACGACTTTTGACTGCACAATTGATGTGGCTCGGCAGCAAGGCCGGCCTCCAGCCTCCTCCCGACACTATTTCTTAAGCTACTGATTCAGCAGCTAGGCGAAACTAGTGGCACTCGTTCTGATTGGAAGACTTTTTCGGACACGGCGTTTGAGCGTGCTCCGGATAGGGTCGGGTGGAGAGCCGTGGTGTACGGTCCGGCTGCCCCTCAGGCGCCGGCCCCTCCACCATGGCGGTCAAGTAGATTGGCAAGCGCCACTTGACCCCCTATCCCCTAGAAGCAGTTAGGACTATTTTGGAGGCGTCGCACAATAGCTCTCCTTTTTGCTCTGGGACTACACGTTGGCAGGCAGCCGGCGGGTGGCTACCGCCCCACAAGTAATTGTTAGGGCCAGAACTGGACTTGGGTCTAGGCGGTGGTACTAGGACTAGAGGTAGTCTTTGCTGGAAAGCCGATGTAACTGTAACTGTCAGCGAGTAATCGTTTACCCATGAATCCGCGCAGGTCTGCACGTGGATCAGCATGGGCGTGCACCTCGTGGGGTGTGGGGCACGACGTAACCCCTCCAAACCTGCTCCAAGCCTGCCCTAAAACTGCCCTTATCCCCCAATTTGCCCAGGTCTGCAAGTGGATCAGCATGGGCGTGCACCTTGGAGCGAGCGACGACGTCTACATCTCATGGGGGCGGCGCGTGCTGTACGGCCCCCGGCTGATGGACCTGGGGCCGCAGCAGCTGCTGCTGCAGCTTCTCGCTGACTACCCTGATGAGGTGTGGGGGGTGGGGGTGGACTGGTGTATATGCCGCTGATGTAGAATGTGTGTGTGTGTGTGTGTGTGTCAGGATCAGCCTTGCCCACGCACCACACGCACCCATGCGATTATCGGACCGCCTGCCTGTCAGCGTCAACGCGATGGGCGGCCTCTGATCTCTCCCTCCCTTCCTCTCTCTCTCTCTCTCTGTCTCATCTTTCTCTCTCTGTCTTCTCTCTCTCTTTCTCTCTCTCTCTGTCTTTTTCTCTCTCTTTCTCACTCACACACGCGCGCACACACACACAGGACAGCGTCCCCGCCATCGTCAACGCGATGGGCGGCCTCTAGTCTCTCTCTTTCTCTCTCGTTCGCGTTCTCTCTCGTTCTCTCTCTGTTTCTCTGTCTCTCTCGATCTCTCTCTCTGTCTCTCTCTCTCTCTTCATCTCTCCCTCTCTCTTGCTCGCTCGCTCCCTCTCGCTCTCGCTCTCTCTTGTCCTCTCATTCTGTCTGTCTCTCTCAAACACAAACATACGTACATACGCATACACACGCACGCGCCACAGGACCGTCTCCCCGTCATCGTCAACGCGATGGGCGGCCTCGAGAAGATCTTCCTGCGCTTCTTCAACCACTACGACGCGCACTCGGCGTTCACGCTCTGGGAGCTCGGGTTCAACTTCAACTACACTAAGGTGTGGATGCGGACACCCAACCCTAGAAAAATACACCTACGCCCGAACAAAAAAACTTGCAACTTGCAACTTGCACCACCTTGAACTTAGGAACAATGCAAATGCAGCTGCATGGCCCACATGGACCGCACGGCCAAGCTCTCGTTTGTGCACCTGCTGCTGCTGACACACACACACACACACACAGAGAGAGAGATATCGTTACAGAGAACTCTGCACGGCAGACCTAGATGATGATGATGGATATTACAGTCCGTGTGACACCAGTAATGATGTATAAGACCGGTGTCGGCGCTAGCGCCCGACACCTTAAAACTCAGTTTCAGTGGGAAACTGGCTGGCTACCTGGTAGGGGTGAGGTTAAACCCCCATACGCGCGCACGCACTGGACCTAGACAGGACACTGGGCCCCCAGATCCACCTTATACCACCCAGGTAGTGACAGCAACGCATTGTTGGTGTGCGCCTGTGTTCTACTACTAGTCCCGCCGCCGCCATTGCTCCAGCAATCTCCTCCATGCCCGCCAGCAATCTCCTCCACGCCCGCCAGCAATCTCCTGTATGCCCGCCAGCAATCTCCTCCATGCCGCCAGCAATCTCCTGTATGCCCGCCAGCAATCTCGTCCATGCATGGGCGACGCCATGCGATCTCCATGCGCCGCGCCGCGCTCCATGCGCGCCAGCACCCGTACCACCCGCCTCATTCCCGTTCTTAAGCCATTCCCCGCGACACCTATGGCTGATCCTTGTTCCGCCGTCCCCTTTGGCATCTGTAACCCGTATCCCTGTAGCCTCATTCCCCGTTCTTAACCGCCATCTCCATTATGGTGCCCGCCCGCTGGTGGGGCCTCGCCTCGCCCATGCCGCACGGCTAGTGTATTGATTGCTGCGCCATCTATAATCTGCGCCTTGGGGCAGGGAACCCCTGCGCCACAACCTCCTCACAAAGCCTAGCCGCATGTGCCTCGCCTCCCATGTTTCTCAATTTCTCGCCATCCGCTTCCATGCCCGCCTGCAATCTCCTCCACGCCCGCGAGCAATCTCCTGTTTGCCCTCAAGCAAGCTCCTCCATGCCCGCCAGCAATCTCCTCCATGCATGCACGGGAGGAGCGCCGCCATGCAACCCCCATGCGCCGCGCGCGCCGTGCGCGCGCCGCGCCCGCCAGCTCCCGTAGCCTCATTCCCCGTTCTTTACCCATGCGCCGTGACGCATTAGCCTTGTCCCCCGTCCCCTGGCATGCATAACCCGTAGCCTCATCCCCGGTAGCCGCATTCCCCGTTCTTAGCCGCCATCTCCATTATGGTGCCCGCCCGCTGGTGGGGCCTCGCCTCGCCCCCATGCCGCACGGCTGGAGCATCGATCGCGTCGCCATCTAATAATCTGCGCCTTGGGGCAGGGAACCCGCGCCGCAACTCACAAAGCCTAGCCGCATGTGCCTCGCTTCCCATGTTTCTCAATTTCTCGCCATCCGTCTCTCTCTTCCATCCAGGCACA
The DNA here is from genome assembly GCA_016618255.1 of Chlamydomonas sp. UWO 241. NCBI lineage: Eukaryota > Viridiplantae > Chlorophyta > Chlorophyceae > Chlamydomonadales > Chlamydomonadaceae > Chlamydomonas > Chlamydomonas priscui. The sequence goes on along the minus strand of VFSX01000093.1, from coordinate 27,767 downwards.
GTAGATAGGCTGTTTCTGGTCATCATTGAGGAGATTCCATTTGGAGGCGGGTGACCAACCGTGCGCCAACAAGAGGGTGAATAACCTCATTAACACACACACACACACACACACACACACGCACGCAGGCGCTGCTGCGCCTGCTGCGCAACCGCAACTACATGGCCCTCATGGACCACGACGCCAAGCTCTCGTTTGTGCGCCTGCTGCTCACCCCGCCGCGCACGGGGGACCGGTCGACGTCGCGCAAGACGCACTACGTGGGACGGGGCGACATGCACAAGCTGTGCAAGGTTGGTAATCATTTGCTGCGCGAAATCACTCATTGAGTTCACGAATTGCCCCCCCCCCCCCCCCCCCATGCATCCTTTGCTGGGGCACCTCCTAAACCCTGCAGTTAACCCCCGTGCACCCTACACCCCGTGCAGGAGGCAGTGCTGTGCATGTTTGAGTCGTGCACCTCGGCTGAGCTGACCAAGGTGAATTTACTGACCCCGGTGATGTGGCAAAGCATGTGCTGTGCTGTGGCTCACAGCCAGCACCGTGCTGTGCTATGCTGTGAACTGCTGTGCTATGCTGTGAACTCGCCAAGGTGACTTGAACCCTTTTACTGAGCCGTTGCTCCCCCCGCCAGACACACTCCCCTCCACGCACATACCCAGAGTTTGCGTGCTTATCGTGAGGGACAAATGGGGTGGTGCTGTGTGCGTGGGTCTAACAGTGCACAGACACACACACACACACACATTCCCCCTCCCCTCACACTCACAGCTCATCGAGGAGGTCGGCGGCCTGCCGTTCATCCACCGCCGCCTGCGCGGATGGCTCAAGATCCAGGTACATGATTTCGAACTTTCAAACGTGATGGGCCGCTGATAGCCGGCTGACCTGCATGGCACGCTGCTAGCACGATGTGCTCTGGGATTGCATGCTGCATCGGCATGGCGTGCTGTCAGAGTGCATGGCATTTCCCTCTGCACCGCCCACACCCACCGCCCAAACTGCCCACACCCAGGGCCGCAACTATGTGCACCGCCTGGGTGCCGTGCTGGAGTTCCACTGGTCGCAGCCAGAGCAGGCGGCGTTCAAGCACGTCAGGTGTGTGTACTGGGGGGGGGGGGGGGGGGGTAGACGTGTGAATGCACACACATGCATGCAACACACACACACACACATACACACCACTCTGCCCCGCAGCTATGGCTACGTCACGTACGCGCGCCCTCCTGAGCTCGACCTCACGACACACAACCAGTGGTGGGACTTTCTGGACCTCGTGCGAGACGACGAGATTGTGATGGTGGACGGAGTGCCTGTGACTGTGGTAGGTGTACGTGTGCGTGCGTGCATGTGCGCATGTGTACACGGGTGTACCCGTGGTGGGACGCACCTGCTTACCCAGATTATCATGAAACACATACACTGCGCTACATCTGAACCGTGCTACATCTGATCGTGCCGCGCGCGACCACACACACACACACACACACACACACACGCGCGCACACACACACACGCACACACGTGCACCGCCTCCACGCAGGACACGCGCCGCACGCGCCCCAAGGGCGCCGCGTTCAAGTTCATGCGCCTCTTCATCAAGGTCCTCGCGTGGCTCTACACCGTGTGCTGGAACGTGCTCCTCACCGCCTGCTGCCCGCTGTGGATGTGCTGCTGCCTGCCCACGCTGTGCGCACCCTACTGCCGCGGGATCTGGATCCCACTGGCGATTGCGACGGGGCTGGGTGAGTTGGGCTTTGGGACGGGAAGGGGTATTGTGTGCAGGCGTGGCATCGTTATCTGCCTCTTCCAATCGGAGCAACCGTGGGAAGCGCGGCAACCGAGCAAGAGGGTGTTGCCCCCCCCCCTGCCCTCTCCAATCCCCCTGCCCTCTGCGCGCACACACACACACACACGACTGCTGTCATCTGCCTCTGCCTCTTCCAATCAGAGCAATCGCGGGCAGCGTGACCACAACCCTGAACCCTGCTCCCCCTCCCCCACACACACCACACACACACGCACACACGCTCGCCCCCCCCCCCCTCCCACAGTCGTGGTCCTCTACCTTCTCCAAGTTGGTGCAGTCATTGGCGGCGTGACCGCGAGCGAAGCCGGCGGCGGCGGCGAGGACCCCCTCGAGATCGACCAACACCTGCGCATGCGCCGCCTGATGGAGGCGGCAGCGGTGGCGCTGCTGGGCGGGGACGGGGGCGGGGGCGCACTCACCGAGGAGTGACACGTGGACCGCCCTCCCCCCTCGCACACGCACTTCGTTCTCGCGCACTCGTTCTCTTCTACCACGTGCACGTCGGAATCATCGTGGGGACATTCACCACGAGCCAATCCGGCGGCGACGGCGGCGGCGGCGGCGACCCGCTCGGCGTGCTCGGCGGGCGCGTGCGGCGCCGGCTGCTCGAGGCGCTTGCGATGCAGCTGCTGGGTGCGGGCCGTGAGGGGACCGACCGGGAGGAGTGACCTGCTGGAGGATTAACCGGGAGGAGTGACCCTTCCCCCCCGCCCTCCACGACCCGCTTGGCCACGCGCGTCGCTGGCTGGTGGATTTGCGCACGACGCAGCTGCTGGGCGTGGAAGGTGGGCCTCCTCCTTGTCCTCCATCCAGTAAGAGAGGAGTGACCACCGTGCGCCTTGAGGAGTGACCCGGAGGAGTGATCGGTGTGACTCGGCCTGTCAGATCTGGAAGGCTCAGTCAGACCACAAGACACAAACGGTGTGCGATGCTTAGTGTGGCAGCTGGGCGTATGCGGGCGGCAGTTTGGCGGCTGGCTTGTTGTGTGTTGGCTTGCTCGAGTTGCATGGGCGCCCTTCATGAACACGCGCTTGAAAGCTGAGCTGTTTGAACGCGGCAATTGACAGCCTCCGATATATTTGGATCCTGTCTAGGAGGGCAGGACCAAAGGTGAGGATGCACCCTCGTGACTGGTAGGCTGGTGCACTGCGTGGCCTTGCGGGCTCTCCTAGAGGTCCCCTAGACGCACAGTCTAGGCCTTAACTCACGCCCCGGGGTCCTTCGGGCGCAAGCGTGTAAAACGTGTAAAACCACTCGTGGACGGACGCGGGCTGTGTTATAAGCTGCTCTTTGAGTGACCTGGAAGCCCCCTGGGGTCAGCTGGCAGGGCTGCCTGGTTGGGTCTTGTTGAGAATGTAAGCAAAAGAAACGATGCGTCCCCCCCTCGGGACCACCACCGGGGTCATTGGCACCAAACCAGTACATTGCACAACGTCTCGCCGGGGTGACTGGCCGTCGACTGGCCTGCTCGGCTACACTGTCACAGCAATGGGGCATCACTGGAACGAGTGCATTGCGCATACTACCGCCCCCTGGCACACGGCATGCGCGCGCTATGTGGGGCACGGTGTGGGTGGCGACGGCGACTCCTGTCCTTCCAATGGAGATTTCTGCGCTGTGAAGTTCAGCGGTAGGTCAGCGAGTATAATAACATCTGCCGTGACACAATCAGCTTCTGGTGGGACCTCACCGCAGCAAGAGATACTACAAGCCAAAGCAAGCCCGCACAAGGCCAGGCAGCATCCAGGGCCAGGGAGCGTGGGGTTGAGCGCTTGTGTCCCCGTGCCGTGCCCTGTGCCGCAGGCGGCTCGCTGATGACCTTGTCCGGGAAGTTGCGCATGGTGTACTCTGGGCCATGCAGTTTCACAACTGCAAAGTCGTACGCCCTGGCTGCGTCCTCCTCTAAGTTGTAGCTCCCGGCGTGCTGCTGGCGCTTGGCCTCCGGGTCATACAGTTGCGCCATCCATGACGATGTGTCCTTGCGCCAGCAGACCCCCCTGTAGCTGCTCGTCTTGTCACCAGGCGCGCCCCCCGCCTGCTCGCCCCCCGCCTCCTCGCCCACGGGCACTGACGTGTGCAGACGTGCATTGCCGCCGCTGGCAGTCAGCCCCCACGTCAGCAGCCTCATAGGGGAGCCTGCCGGGGGGATCCAGGCGCCCGCCGCATACGCCGCCGTGGCCACTGGCATGCGGGGTGGGCCGGGAATGCAGCCGGGCAGCTGCTGCGCCACGGCCATGATGCGCGCGCCATGCTCCAGGTGCGATGCAAGCGCCGTGCTGGCGCGTACAAGCGCCGTGCTGGCGCGTCCAAGCATGGCGCTCGCTCGCTGCAGCTACAGCACCTGCTGCAGCTGCAGGACGCGGCGCTCGACCCCCCTGCGCGTGTGTTGAGAGATGTGTGTCTGTGTGTATGTGTATGTGCAAGGGCGTGTGCTGTCAGGACCCATCATCTAGCCCCATCGTCTGACCCGCGCAAGTGAAACGTCTTGAGGTGGTCGGGGTTGCGCCTCAGACGGTGGTGGGCGCCCAAGGCGGTCAGGGTGGCGCCTGAGGCGGTCAAGATGACGCCTAGAGCGGCGCCTAAGGCGATCAGGGGTGCACCCCAGGCGGCGCCTCAGGCGGCTGCCTGGTCCATGCAACTGTATGCGCCGCCTCAGGCGCCGCCTCAGGCGTTGGGGATGTGGTGTGGCTGGTCCCCACCGCCGGCTGTGCTGTCCACTGCCGTACACGCACATGTGTGTGTGTGTACACACACCGCACATGGCCGCGCTGGTCGTGGCATGCACGATTGTGCGAGCGAGCGCTGCGCAGCGATAAGTCCAGCTTACACACGCCGGGCTGCGGTCCCTGGTCTCCTCCAAGGCGCAGGGTGGCTGAGTGCGGGCGTACGTGCCAGTGCGTGCAGCCCCCTCCCCCCTCCTTGATGTGACGACGATAAGTCTTACACGATAAGTGACGATTAGCCACACAGGCGGCCGTGTCTAGTGATGGAGATCGTGGTGTGGATGGTATGAATAAGTACGAATAAGGACACACACACTTTGGGTGCCTGTCGTCTGTCCCCCCCCCCCGCCATCTCGGCAGCGTATTGCTACCGCCGCCCTGGCCCCCGCCGCCCGCGCCGCGCGACCTCCCTCACCACCGCCGCCACCGCCGCCGCGTCAAACCCCTCAAACACATCCACGTCCCCTTCCCCCATCTCCGCGTCCTCCTCCCCCTCTGCGTCCCCACCGCCCCCGCTCCCGTCACCACTGCTGTCCTCCGCCTCCTCTTCCCCCTCCCCGTCCTCGTCCTCGTCGTCCCCCTCCCCCTCGTCCTCCCCCTCCTCCTCGTCCTCCAGCTCCTCGTCATCATCGTCCATGTCACTCACGTCCTCATCGAGCGCTAGGGCGAGCTCGGGGTCGTACGGATCCTCGCCGTCCAGCGCCATCAGGAGGGCGCGCCCGTCATCCAACTCGTCCTGTGCGCGCGTTGGCCGTTTGTATAGTGAGGGGGTTGTTGGCGGTTTTCAAGTGGTTGAGGGAATGTGTAGGGTCGTCGCCATCGAGCGCCATCAGCAGGTTGCGCCCGATGTCATCTTCCAGCTCGTCCTGTTGTGCGCACGTTGGCAGTGTGTCTAGTCAGGGTGTTGTTGGCAGGTTTCAAGGGGATTGAGGGAAGGTGTAGGGTCATCGCCGTCCGTCAGCGGCGCTGCACCGGCGGCTGAGCGACACGGGGGCTGCGTTCTCAGGTGTGCACTCAAGCTAGAGAGAGAGCGAGGGCTGTGCGATTAGTAAGCACAGGCTAGAAGGACTCGTGTCGTGACCTGCAAGGCTTGGGACCGCCTGGAGCCGTCGCGCCAGCGGCGCTGCACCGGCGGCTCAGCGACACGGGGGCTGCGTTCTCAGGTGAGCACTACAGCCAGGAAGTCAGACAGTTTCAGCCTGAAACTGAGTCATGTTATTGGGCACTAGCGCCGACACAGGTCTCATACATCATTACTGCTGTCACACAGACTGTAATATCCGGCTGCCCCTCAGGCGCCGGCCCCTCCACCACGGCGGTCAAGTAGATTGGCAAGCGCCACTTGACCCCCTATCCCCTAGAAGCAGTTAGGACCTATTTTGGAGGCGTCGCACAATAGCTCTCCTTTTTGCTCTGGGACTACACGTTGGCAGGCAGCCGGCTGGTGGCTACCGCCCCTCACAAGTAATTGTTAGGGCCAGAACTGGACTTGGGTCTAGGCGGTGGTACTAGGACTAGAGGTAGTCTTTGCTGGAAAGCCGATGTAACTGTAACTGTAACTTCTGGAAAGCCGATGTAACTGTAACTGTAACTGTTGTTGTTGTTGTTGCTGCTGCTGCTGCTGCTGCTGCAGCTGCTCGTCGTCGTTGTCGATGGTGTTGCGTGTACCCTCACCCTATCAGTGATAGGCTATCACTCCCACGCCCACCCACATAGGCGATCTGCAGCTTCGTGCCCGCTCAGATCAACCTCTCCAAGGTCACCAACATGCAGCCTTGTCTTTCCCACACTTCTTGGAAGTTGTATGTTGGAGAAGTTGTATGCCCACCACCACCACCACCACACACACACACACACGCGCACAGGCCATCTGCAGCTTCGTCCCATCCCAGATTGACTTCTCCAAGATATCCGACACGCAGCCGTGGGGCATGGACCCGTCGGCGGGCGTGCGCGTGAAGGCTCCCAAGGTGAGGAGGGCGGGCCAGTTAATTGGCTTGCTTGCTTGCTGCCCCCCCCCCCCTCCCTCTCCTCAAGCTTGGCTCATTTGGCTTGCTGCTTGCTGCTTGCTGCTTACTTGCTTGCTTGCTTGCCCCCCCCCCCTCCAACGCACGCACACACAAACACGCGTACACATGCACACACTTTCTCTCTAGGTGTCCAACATCGCGATCGCCGCCCGGCCCTCTCAGCCCTTCTTTCTGCACACACCCGTCCCCACCACACACACACACACTCAGGTGCCCAACATCGCGATCGCCGCCCGGCCCTCTCTGCCAGTCGAGAAGCCGGTGCTTCCAGGCTTTGCACGGGCGCGCACAGGTGTGTGTGCAAAGGGGGTCGAGAGTACAGGCGTTGTCAATCCTGTCTTGAAAACTTTATAGCAACTGCTCATCTATCGATAGGCTGTTGTTAGCTTCAGATTAACAGCCCCAGCCGAGAAGCTGACGGCGATTTCAGGCTTTGCACGGGCGCGGACAGGCGTGCACGCATGGGGTCGAGAACACAGGCGACGTGGATCCTGTCGTGGGTAGTGCATCAACTGCTCATAGTATCCAAACACAAGGGCTGTCACAAGCCTCTGTTATATCAGGTCAACAGCCCCAGTCGAGAAGCTGTCGTTGCTTCCAGGCTTTGCAAGAGCGCGCACAGGCGTGCACGCGGGGGGTCGATAATACAGGCGTTTGGGATGTGCACAGGGGGGTCGTAGTCTGACTTGGAAAAACGTCTGGTTGCTCTCTCTCTCTCATTCTCACTCCTGCCCTCCCCACACACACACACACTCCCTCTGTCTCCGCCTCACACACACTTTCTCTGCCTCTCCCTCTGCCTCACACACATGCTTGATGCAAACACGCGCACAGACGCGACGTTGTCGCCCCAAGCGAGCGACACAGGCGCCACACCAAGCGGTACACCCGGCGGTACGCGCGGCGGTACGCCCGACGGTACGCCCGGCGGAGCGTCCGGCAGGGGGCCACTGGCCGAGGGCACCGAGCTCGACCGCCACTACGCAACCACCGCCGCAGCCTCCACCTCCTCCGTCGCTCGTCGCTGCAATGCCCCCACGTCGGCGGATCCCTCCGCTTCGACCGCCGCCGGCGGCTGCGGCGCCTCGGACGGCGCCACCCCTACGCGGAGTGGCTACGACGACCTCCCCCAGGCTGGCCCCTCAGCCCCCTCCGCCGCCGGTGCCTCGGGCAGCGCTAGCCGCGGCAGCGCAGGGGGCTCGGCGTGGGGATGGCGGCGCGGGCCGGGGGGGGCCGTCGGCGAGGGCACTGAGGGCGACGGCGGCGATAGCGACGACGGCGGCGACGCGGTGTCGGGGTGGGCGCGGTCGAGGCTGCGCGACGGGCTGGACTCTCCCCCTGAGCCCGAGCCCGCGGGGCGGCAGCCCACGGCGGAGCAGCAGCAGCAGCAGCAGGCCGCCTGGCTGCGCGGCGAGGCGGCGCGCACCCCGTCCGCGTCGTCGCCGGCGCGCGCCGCCGCGGCCGGGCCCTTGGGCGGGGCGCGCGACCCCGACGCCAACGACCCCGACGCGGCGTCGCGCGAGGGCGACCTTCCGGGCCACATCGTGTCACCCACGGGCGGGGGGCCGACCACCTCCGCAGGGAGGACGACGCCCCTGCGCGGCTCGAGCACGCCCTCCGGGGACAACCCCCGCGGGGCCAGCCCAGGTGTGTGGTAGTCCAGCGACTCCCCCCCTTTCCCCCCTCTCCCTCGCGTCATCAGGGCATGAGCAACAACGCGGCAACACCTTGACACCCACCCCACCCCCGCCCCCCGCCCCCTCCCCCTCCCTCCCCGCAGGCACCCCAGGGCCAGCCCTGGCATGCACGACAGCCCCACAGCGCCCCCCCCCCCCCAGCACCATCGGAGCCAGAGCAGCAAGGCGGTGATGCCTTGCCCCCCCCCCCCCCGTCCCCGCAGGCACCCCAAGGGCCAGACCTGGCATGCACGGGAGCCCAGCGACACCCCCCTCCCCCGCACCATCAGAGCAGCAAGGCGGAACCCCCCCCCCCTCCCTCCCCGCAGGCACCCCCAGGGCCAGCCTCGGCGTGCACGACAGCCCAGCTATGCCCCCTCCCCCGCACCATCAGAGCCAGAGCATCAAGGCGGAAACCATCCCCTCCCGCTCCCTCCCCGCAGGCACCCCCAGCGCCAGCCTCGGCGCATACGGCAGCCCCGCGACGCCCCCTCCCCCGCACCATCAGAGCCAAAGCAGCAGAGCTGCGCCGGCAGCGCCAGCGCCCGCGGGGGCCCCGTCGAACGACCTCCCTGGGGACGGCACGTGGCGCAAGCTGCCGTATGACAGCGTCTTGTTTTATCACGGGCTCAATGGGATGCAGGTGTGTGTGTGTGTGTGTAGGTGTGTGTAGGTGTGTGCGTGTGTGTGTTTGCCGCCCGTGGGGGGCCCTTTGAACCACGTGCCCGGGGACGGCGCGTGGTGCAAGCTGCCCTATAACAGCGTCCTATTTAATCAAGGACTCAATGGGATGCAGGTGTGTGCGTGCCGTTGTGTCCGCCTGTTTGTGCGTGTGTCCGTATGAGGGAGAGAATGTAACACAAGCTCAAGGGCAAGGCTGGTACGGCTGGTACGTGCGTAGGCACGCGCAACCGAGGCACCCAAGCGACCCTCCCCACTCCCACACCCCTTACGGCGCGCACCCTGCTCAGACCGATACGTCGGGACCTTGCCGTTGTGCTGTACAGATTGGTCTGGCCGATGTGTTGTGCAGACTGCCTCGCCGTTGTGCTGTGCGTGCCTGCCCCTTCCCTCTCCCTCAAGCTGGCAGCTCCCTAGCCTCTTCCAACCCCCAGACTCGCCCGTTATGACCGCGCGCTGATCACTGACTATGCCTTCCTGACACCTACCGCTTTGCGTGCAGCTCGTGTATGAGAGCGAAAAAGTCGGGCACGTGCACCTGCTCAGACCTATACGCCGGAATTGCCTCATTGTTTATGCTGTGTGCCTGACTACCCCCCCCCCCCCCCCCCCACCACCACCACCACCAACACCAACAACAACAACCAACACGCACCGCGCATGCAGCTCGCGTGTGAGAGCTGGAAAGTCGCGCCGGGCACGTGCACCCTGCTCAGACCTATACGCCGGGACTGCCTCGCCGTTGCTGTGCATGTATGACCCCCGCCCCTCTGCCTACACGCACCGCGCATGCAGCTCGCGTGTGAGAGCGGGAAAGTCGCGCCGGGCACATGCATCCTCTTCAACGGCGCGACGCTGCTGCACGAGCAGTTCCACGAGATGCTTGACAGTGTGTGTGTGTGTGCGTGTGTGTGTGTGCGCACGTGTGTGGGCACGCGATTCGACAGCATGTGTGTGTGCGCGTGTGTGTGCGTGTGCGTGTCTGTGTGTGACCCTGACGGAAAGGACGGCCCCGCGCCCACGCACACACACACACACACACACACGCGCGCGCACGCACACGCACACGCGCACACACACACATTTCCCACTGTATATTCTCTCACAGACGCCGACCAGTTCATGAAACACGACCCTGACGGCAAGGACGGCCCCGCGCCCGCGGTTAACGTCGACTATGAGATTCCCGACCTCGTCGACATGGAGATGTGGCGGCGATACTGCACGCTCGTGCAGGTAGGTTGAGAGAGGTAAAATAGAGACAGACAGAGACAGACAGAGAGAGAGAGAAAGAGAGAGGGAGGGAGGGAGGGAGAGACTGGGCGCTGGATGTTCAGTGCGCACTTTGTGGGGCCTGCACTTTCTATGCGATCCCCGATCCCTGGTCGACATGGAGATGTGACGACGATACTGCACGCTCGTGCAGGTGGGTTCAATTCTCAGTTGAGGGAGAGAGATCATCGCTGTGTGCCCCCCTGTCCCTCCTGCCACAGGTCATCCAAGTCTACACTGGCGTGTACATCCAGGAGCCCGGCACGCACCCTGAGCCCCACCAAAGCCCCACTGACGCTCCTAAGCAAAGCCCTGCTGAAGCACTGAGGAATGTCCTTTCAACCCTCCTGCCCCCATGCATCAAACCCAACACATAGGTCTTCCAGACCTACACTGGCGTGTGCATTCAGAGCCCGACATGCAACCTGAGCCCCGTTGAAGCCCCACTGCATAACAACAAAAACAAAAACAAAAACAAAAACAAAAACAACAGCAACAACAACAACAACAGCAACAACAAAAACATAAACAAAAACATAAACAAAAACAAAAACAACAAAAACAGGTCTTCCAGATCTACACTGGCGTGTACATCCAGGAGCCCGACGCGTCTGCGCCCGCGGTCTGCGCAATCATCCAGCTGTGCAACTCGCACCCCGGGTTCTTCCCGCTGGGCTTTGCGTACGGCCACCTCTCGACAAAGGTGTGCATGCGTGTGTGGGTCGGGGGCTGTGCTGCGCTGTGCCCCTACTCATTATTCAGCTGTGCAACTCACACCAGGGATTCTTCTCGCTCAGCCTTGCGTACAGGCACCTCTCGACAAAGGTACGGGGGGACCCTGCAATGTGCTGCTGCGCTGTGCTGTGCTGTGCTGTGCTGTGCTGTGCTCATCATTCAAGCTGTGACTGACACACGGGATTCTTCCGGCTCGGATTTGCGTATGGACACCTCTCGAAAAACGTGTTTGTGTCGGGGGGGACTGTGATGTGCTGTGCTCATCATCCATACAGCTGTGCAAATCACATCCAGCTGTGCGACTCACACCCGGGAATCTTCCGGCTCGGATTTGCGCACGGACACCTCTCGACAAAGGTGTGTGTATGTGTGTTGGGGGGGGGAGGGCTGTGCTGCCCAAGCCCCCTGCTGCCACCCCGCGCCCACACTGGCGCACACACGCAACACACCCACACTGCCACTCACACTTTGTTAACCACCTCCCCACATTTGCACGTAGGCTGTTGCTGCCGCGGGCCACAAGCGACGTGGTTCCCCCCTCGCATGCACACACATGTGCACATGCACGCACACACGCACACACACACGTACGCACACACGCGTCCGCACACACACACACACACACTTCCTCTCTTGCATGCACACACATGCACACACATACACACACGCACACACACAACCTTTTCACGTAGGCGGTCGCTGTCGCTGGGCACGAGGGGCGTGGTCTCGCCAACCAGGCTCTGCTGGAGGAGCTCAACAGCCGGGAGAAGCTGGGCGGCAAGGTGTGGGGTCATACCTACTTGTTTATTTATATTTTTGTAAACTGATTTTACTATTGTATGGGTGGATGGGCGCAAACCAGGCTGGAGGAGCTGAACAGCCGGGAGAAGGTGGGCGGCAAGGTGTGGGGTCGTACTTATTTTATTTTTTATTTTTTATACTTGTTTAAGACTGCTATTATTCTTTTATGGGTGAAGGGGCGCAGCCCAGGCTGGAGGAGCTCAACAGCCGGGAGAAGCTGGGGGGAAAGGAGTGGGGTCGTACTTGTTTTAATTCTTTTACTGCTTTTATGTGTGTATGGGTGGAGGGGGCAAACAAGGCTGGAGGAGCTCAACAGCCGAGAGAAGCTGGGCAGCAAGATGTCGTTTTTTATGTTAGTGTGGAGGGACGCAAACCAGGCTAGAGGAGCTCAACAGTCGAGGGAAGCTGGGCGGCGAGGTGTGGCGTCTTGCTTTTTATTTCCTTTTTATTGTACATGTCAGCAAGAAGATGCAAGTGCAGTCTAAGATGCGGGTTTACAACACTTTCGTGCTGCCCCACTTTCTGTACGGCTGCGAAACATGGGCCCCTACTAAAACACAACTGACTCGATTGGAGGTTGCCCACTCTAACTGCCTTCGTCGCATTCTGGGTGTGCGCCTGGTCGACCGGCACAGATTAACTTATATTCGGCAGGCGTGCGACACTGAGCCAATTGAGAGCCTTGTGGCAAAGCGATCAATGCAGTGGCTAGGCCATGTGATGCGCATGCCGGCTTCTCGTCTTCCTCGTACGACTTTTGACTGCACAATGGATGTGGCTCGGCAGCAAGGCCGGCCTCCAGCCTCCTCCCGACACTATTTTCTTAAGCTACTGATTCAGCAGCTAGGCGAAACTAGTGGCACTCGTTCTGATTGGAAGACTTTTTCGGACACGGCGTTTGAGCGTGCTCAGGATAGGGTCGGGTGGAGAGCCGTGGTGTACGGTCCGGCTGCCCCTCAGGCGCCGGCCCCTCCACCACGGCGGTCAAGTAGATTGGCAAGCGCCACTTGACCCCCTATCCCCTAGAAGCAGTTAGGACCTATTTTGGAGGCGTCGCACAATAGCTCTCCTTTTTGCTCTGGGACTACACGTTGGCAGGCAGCCGGCTGGTGGCTACCGCCCCTCACAAGTAATTGTTAGGGCCAGAACTGGACTTGGGTCTAGGCGGTGGTACTAGGACTAGAGGTAGTCTTTGCTGGAAAGCCGATGTAACTGTAACTGTCAGCGAGTAATCGTTTACCCATGAATCCGCGCAGGTCTGCACGTGGATCAGCATGGGCGTGCACCTCGTGGGGTGTGGGGCACGACGTAACCCCTCCAAACCTGCTCCAAGCCTGCCCTAAAACTGCCCTTATCCCCCAATTTGCCCAGGTCTGCAAGTGGATCAGCATGGGCGTGCACCTTGGAGCGAGCGACGACGTCTACATCTCATGGGGGCGGCGCGTGCTGTACGGCCCCCGGCTGATGGACCTGGGGCCGCAGCAGCTGCTGCTGCAGCTTCTCGCTGACTACCCTGATGAGGTGTGGGGGGTGGGGGTGGACTGGTGTATATGCCGCTGATGTAGAATGTGTGTGTGTGTGTGTGTGTGTGTCAGGATCAGCCTTGCCCACGCACCACACGCACCCATGCGATTATCGGACCGCCTGCCTGTCAGCGTCAACGCGATGGGCGGCCTCTGATCTCTCCCTCCCTTCCTCTCTCTCTCTCTCTCTGTCTCATCTTTCTCTCTCTGTCTTCTCTCTCTCTTTCTCTCTCTCTCTGTCTTTTTCTCTCTCTTTCTCACTCACACACGCGCGCACACACACACAGGACAGCGTCCCCGCCATCGTCAACGCGATGGGCGGCCTCTGGTCTCTCTCTTTCTCTCTCGTTCGCGTTCTCTCTCGTTCTCTCTCTGTTTCTCTGTCTCTCTCGATCTCTCTCTCTGTCTCTCTCTCTCTCTTCATCTCTCCCTCTCTCTTGCTCGCTCGCTCCCTCTCGCTCTCGCTCTCTCTTGTCCTCTCATTCTGTCTGTCTCTCTCAAACACAAACATACGTACATACGCATACACACGCACGCGCCACAGGACCGTCTCCCCGTCATCGTCAACGCGATGGGCGGCCTCGAGAAGATCTTCCTGCGCTTCTTCAACCACTACGACGCGCACTCGGCGTTCACGCTCTGGGAGCTCGGGTTCAACTTCAACTACACTAAGGTGTGGATGCGGACACCCAACCCTAGAAAAATACACCTACGCCCGAACAAAAAAACTTGCAACTTGCAACTTGCACCACCTTGAACTTAGGAACAATGCAAATGCAGCTGCATGGCCCACATGGACCGCACGGCCAAGCTCTCGTTTGTGCACCTGCTGCTGCTGACACACACACACACACACACAGAGAGAGAGATATCGTTACAGAGAACTCTGCACGGCAGACCTAGATGATGATGATGGATATTACAGTCCGTGTGACACCAGTAATGATGTATAAGACCGGTGTCGGCGCTAGCGCCCGACACCTTAAACTCAGTTTCAGTGGGAAACTGGCTGGCTACCTGGTAGGGGTGAGGGTAAACCCCCACACGCGCGCACGCACTGGACCTAGACAGGACACTGGGCCCCCAGATCCACCCTATACCACCCAGGTAGTGACAGCAACGCATTGTTGGTGTGCGCCTGTGTTCTACTACTAGTCCCGCCGCCGCCATTGGCTCCAGCAATCTCCTCCATGCCCGCCAGCAATCTCCTCCACGCCCGCCAGCAATCTCCTGTATGCCCGCAAGCAATCTCCTCCATGCCCGCCAGCAATCTCCTGTATGCCCGCCAGCAATCTCGTCCATGCATGGGCGCCGCCATGCGATCTCCATGCGCCGCGCCGCGCTCCATGCGCGCCAGCACCCGTACCACCCGCCTCATTCCCGTTCTTTAGCCATTCCCCGTGACACCTATGGCTGATCCTTGTTCCGCCGTCCCCTTTGGCATCTGTAACCCGTATCCTCTCCCTGTAGCCTCATTCCCCGTTCTTAACCGCCATCTCCATTATGGTGCCCGCCCGCTGGTGGGGCCTCGCCTCGCCCCATGCCGCACGGCTAGTGTATTGATTGCTGCGCCATCTATAATCTGCGCCTTGGGGCAGGGAACCCCTGCGCCACAACCTCCTCACAAAGCCTAGCCGCATGTGCCTCGCTTCCCATGTTTCTCAATTTCTCGCCATCCGCTTCCATGCCCGCCTGCAATCTCCTCCACGCCCGCGAGCAATCTCCTGTTTGCCCTCAAGCAAGCTCCTCCATGCCCGCCAGCAATCTCCTCCATGCATGCACGCGCAGAGCGCCGCCATGCAACCCCCATGCGCCGCGCGCGCCGTGCGCGCGCCGCGCCCGCCAGCTCCGGTAGCCTCATTCCCCGTTCTTTACCCATGCGCCGTGACGCATTAGCCTTGTCCGCCGTCCCCTGGCATGCATAACCCGTAGCCTCATCCCCGGTAGCCGCATTCCCCGTTCTTAGCCGCCATCTCCATTATGGTGCCCGCCCGCTGGTGGGGCCTCGCCTCGCCCCATGCCGCACGGCTGGAGCATCGATCGCGTCGCCATCTAATAATCTGCGCCTTGGGGCAGGGAACCCCTGCGCCGCAACTCACAAAGCCTAGCCGCATGTGCCTCGCTTCCCATGTTTCTCAATTTCTCGCCATCCGTCTCTCTCTTCCATCCAGGCACAGTAGATAGGCTGTTTCTGGTCATCATTGAGGAGATTCCATTTGGAGGCGGGTGACCAACCGTGCGCCAACAAGAGGGTGAATAACCTCATTAACACACACACACACACACACACACACACGCACGCAGGCGCTGCTGCGCCTGCTGCGCAACCGCAACTACATGGCCCTCATGGACCACGACGCCAAGCTCTCGTTTGTGCGCCTGCTGCTCACCCCGCCGCGCACGGGGGACCGGTCGACGTCGCGCAAGACGCACTACGTGGGACGGGGCGACATGCACAAGCTGTGCAAGGTTGGTAATCATTTGCTGCGCGAAATCACTCATTGAGTTCACGAATTGCCCCCCCCCCCCCCCCCCATGCATCCTTTGCTGGGGCACCTCCTAAACCCTGCAGTTAACCCCCGTGCACCCTACACCCCGTGCAGGAGGCAGTGCTGTGCATGTTTGAGTCGTGCACCTCGGCTGAGCTGACCAAGGTGAATTTACTGACCCCGGTGATGTGGCAAAGCATGTGCTGTGCTGTGGCTCACAGCCAGCACCGTGCTGTGCTATGCTGTGAACTGCTGTGCTATGCTGTGAACTCGCCAAGGTGACTTGAACCCTTTTACTGAGCCGTTGCTCCCCCCGCCAGACACACTCCCCTCCACGCACATACCCAGAGTTTGCGTGCTTATCGTGAGGGACAAATGGGGTGGTGCTGTGTGCGTGGGTCTAACAGTGCACAGACACACACACACACACACATTCCCCCTCCCCTCACACTCACAGCTCATCGAGGAGGTCGGCGGCCTGCCGTTCATCCACCGCCGCCTGCGCGGATGGCTCAAGATCCAGGTACATGATTTCGAACTTTCAAACGTGATGGGCCGCTGATAGCCGGCTGACCTGCATGGCACGCTGCTAGCACGATGTGCTCTGGGATTGCATGCTGCATCGGCATGGCGTGCTGTCAGAGTGCATGGCATTTCCCTCTGCACCGCCCACACCCACCGCCCAAACTGCCCACACCCAGGGCCGCAACTATGTGCACCGCCTGGGTGCCGTGCTGGAGTTCCACTGGTCGCAGCCAGAGCAGGCGGCGTTCAAGCACGTCAGGTGTGTGTACTGGGGGGGGGGGGGGGGGTAGACGTGTGAATGCACACACATGCATGCAACACACACACACACACATACACACCACTCTGCCCCGCAGCTATGGCTACGTCACGTACGCGCGCCCTCCTGAGCTCGACCTCACGACACACAACCAGTGGTGGGACTTTCTGGACCTCGTGCGAGACGACGAGATTGTGATGGTGGACGGAGTGCCTGTGACTGTGGTAGGTGTACGTGTGCGTGCGTGCATGTGCGCATGTGTACACGGGTGTACCCGTGGTGGGACGCACCTGCTTACCCAGATTATCATGAAACACATACACTGCGCTACATCTGAACCGTGCTACATCTGATCGTGCCGCGCGCGACCACACACACACACACACACACACACGCGCGCACACACACACGCACACACGTGCACCGCCTCCACGCAGGACACGCGCCGCACGCGCCCCAAGGGCGCCGCGTTCAAGTTCATGCGCCTCTTCATCAAGGTCCTCGCGTGGCTCTACACCGTGTGCTGGAACGTGCTCCTCACCGCCTGCTGCCCGCTGTGGATGTGCTGCTGCCTGCCCACGCTGTGCGCACCCTACTGCCGCGGGATCTGGATCCCACTGGCGATTGCGACGGGGCTGGGTGAGTTGGGCTTTGGGACGGGAAGGGGTATTGTGTGCAGGCGTGGCATCGTTATCTGCCTCTTCCAATCGGAGCAACCGTGGGAAGCGCGGCAACCGAGCAAGAGGGTGTTGCCCCCCCCCCTGCCCTCTCCAATCCCCCTGCCCTCTGCGCGCACACACACACACACACGACTGCTGTCATCTGCCTCTGCCTCTTCCAATCAGAGCAATCGCGGGCAGCGTGACCACAACCCTGAACCCTGCTCCCCCTCCCCCACACACACCACACACACACGCACACACGCTCGCCCCCCCCCCCCTCCCACAGTCGTGGTCCTCTACCTTCTCCAAGTTGGTGCAGTCATTGGCGGCGTGACCGCGAGCGAAGCCGGCGGCGGCGGCGAGGACCCCCTCGAGATCGACCAACACCTGCGCATGCGCCGCCTGATGGAGGCGGCAGCGGTGGCGCTGCTGGGCGGGGACGGGGGCGGGGGCGCACTCACCGAGGAGTGACACGTGGACCGCCCTCCCCCCTCGCACACGCACTTCGTTCTCGCGCACTCGTTCTCTTCTACCACGTGCACGTCGGAATCATCGTGGGGACATTCACCACGAGCCAATCCGGCGGCGACGGCGGCGGCGGCGGCGACCCGCTCGGCGTGCTCGGCGGGCGCGTGCGGCGCCGGCTGCTCGAGGCGCTTGCGATGCAGCTGCTGGGTGCGGGCCGTGAGGGGACCGACCGGGAGGAGTGACCTGCTGGAGGATTAACCGGGAGGAGTGACCCTTCCCCCCCGCCCTCCACGACCCGCTTGGCCACGCGCGTCGCTGGCTGGTGGATTTGCGCACGACGCAGCTGCTGGGCGTGGAAGGTGGGCCTCCTCCTTGTCCTCCATCCAGTAAGAGAGGAGTGACCACCGTGCGCCTTGAGGAGTGACCCGGAGGAGTGATCGGTGTGACTCGGCCTGTCAGATCTGGAAGGCTCAGTCAGACCACAAGACACAAACGGTGTGCGATGCTTAGTGTGGCAGCTGGGCGTATGCGGGCGGCAGTTTGGCGGCTGGCTTGTTGTGTGTTGGCTTGCTCGAGTTGCATGGGCGCCCTTCATGAACACGCGCTTGAAAGCTGAGCTGTTTGAACGCGGCAATTGACAGCCTCCGATATATTTGGATCCTGTCTAGGAGGGCAGGACCAAAGGTGAGGATGCACCCTCGTGACTGGTAGGCTGGTGCACTGCGTGGCCTTGCGGGCTCTCCTAGAGGTCCCCTAGACGCACAGTCTAGGCCTTAACTCACGCCCCGGGGTCCTTCGGGCGCGAGCGTGTAAAACGTGTAAAACCACTCGTGGACGGACGCGGGCTGTGTTATAAGCTGCCCTTTGAGTGACCTGGAAGCCCCCTGGGGTCAGCTGGCAGGGCTGCCTGGTTGGGTCTTGTTGAGAATGTAAGCAAAAGAAACGATGCGTCCCCCCCTCGGGACCACCACCGGGGTCATTGGCACCAAACCAGTACATTGCACAACGTCTCGCCGGGGTGACTGGCCGTCGACTGGCCTGCTCGGCTACACTGTCACAGCAATGGGGCATCACTGGAACGAGTGCATTGCGCATACTACCGCCCCCTGGCACACGGCATGCGCGCGCTATGTGGGGCACGGTGTGGGTGGCGACGGCGACTCCTGTCCTTCCAATGGAGATTTCTGCGCTGTGAAGTTCAGAGGTAGGTCAGCGAGTATAATAACATCTGCCGTGACACAATCAGCTTCTGGTGGGACCTCACCGCAGCAAGAGATACTACAAGCCAAAGCAAGCCCGCACAAGGCCAGGCAGCATCCAGGGCCAGGGAGCGTGGGGTTGAGCGCTTGTGTCCCCGTGCCGTGCCCTGTGCCGCAGGCGGCTCGCTGATGACCTTGTCCGGGAAGTTGCGCATGGTGTACTCTGGGCCATGCAGTTTCACAACTGCAAAGTCGTACGCCCTGGCTGCGTCCTCCTCTAAGTTGTAGCTCCCGGCGTGCTGCTGGCGCTTGGCCTCCGGGTCATACAGTTGCGCCATCCATGACGATGTGTCCTTGCGCCAGCAGACCCCCCTGTAGCTGCTCGTCTTGTCACCAGGCGCGCCCCCCGCCTGCTCGCCCCCCGCCTCCTCGCCCACGGGCACTGACGTGTGCAGACGTGCATTGCCGCCGCTGGCAGTCAGCCCCCACGTCAGCAGCCTCATAGGGGAGCCTGCCGGGGGGATCCAGGCGCCCGCCGCATACGCCGCCGTGGCCACTGGCATGCGGGGTGGGCCGGGAATGCAGCCGGGCAGCTGCTGCGCCACGGCCATGATGCGCGCGCCATGCTCCAGGTGCGATGCAAGCGCCGTGCTGGCGCGTACAAGCGCCGTGCTGGCGCGTCCAAGCATGGCGCTCGCTCGCTGCAGCTACAGCACCTGCTGCAGCTGCAGGACGCGGCGCTCGACCCCCCTGCGCGTGTGTTGAGAGATGTGTGTCTGTGTGTATGTGTATGTGCAAGGGCGTGTGCTGTCAGGACCCATCATCTAGCCCCATCGTCTGACCCGCGCAAGTGAAACGTCTTGAGGTGGTCGGGGTTGCGCCTCAGACGGTGGTGGGCGCCCAAGGCGGTCAGGGTGGCGCCTGAGGCGGTCAAGATGACGCCTAGAGCGGCGCCTAAGGCGATCAGGGGTGCACCCCAGGCGGCGCCTCAGGCGGCTGCCTGGTCCATGCAACTGTATGCGCCGCCTCAGGCGCCGCCTCAGGCGTTGGGGATGTGGTGTGGCTGGTCCCCACCGCCGGCTGTGCTGTCCACTGCCGTACACGCACATGTGTGTGTGTGTACACACACCGCACATGGCCGCGCTGGTCGTGGCATGCACGATTGTGCGAGCGAGCGCTGCGCAGCGATAAGTCCAGCTTACACACGCCGGGCTGCGGTCCCTGGTCTCCTCCAAGGCGCAGGGTGGCTGAGTGCGGGCGTACGTGCCAGTGCGTGCAGCCCCCTCCCCCCTCCTTGATGTGACGACGATAAGTCTTACACGATAAGTGACGATTAGCCACACAGGCGGCCGTGTCTAGTGATGGAGATCGTGGTGTGGATGGTATGAATAAGTACGAATAAGGACACACACACTTTGGGTGCCTGTCGTCTGTCCCCCCCCCCCCGCCATCTCGGCAGCGTATTGCTACCGCCGCCCTGGCCCCCGCCGCCCGCGCCGCGCGACCTCCCTCACCACCGCCGCCACCGCCGCCGCGTCAAACCCCTCAAACACATCCACGTCCCCTTCCCCCATCTCCGCGTCCTCCTCCCCCTCTGCGTCCCCACCGCCCCCGCTCCCGTCACCACTGCTGTCCTCCGCCTCCTCTTCCCCCTCCCCGTCCTCGTCCTCGTCGTCCCCCTCCCCCTCGTCCTCCCCCTCCTCCTCGTCCTCCAGCTCCTCGTCATCATCGTCCATGTCACTCACGTCCTCATCGAGCGCTAGGGCGAGCTCGGGGTCGTACGGATCCTCGCCGTCCAGCGCCATCAGGAGGGCGCGCCCGTCATCCAACTCGTCCTGTGCGCGCGTTGGCCGTTTGTATAGTGAGGGGGTTGTTGGCGGTTTTCAAGTGGTTGAGGGAATGTGTAGGGTCGTCGCCATCGAGCGCCATCAGCAGGTTGCGCCCGATGTCATCTTCCAGCTCGTCCTGTTGTGCGCACGTTGGCAGTGTGTCTAGTCAGGGTGTTGTTGGCAGGTTTCAAGGGGATTGAGGGAAGGTGTAGGGTCATCGCCGTCCAGCGCCATCAGCAGGGCGCGCCCGTCGTCATCCAACTCGTCCTGTGCGCGCGCATTGGCGGATTGTTTCGTCAGCGGTTTATTGGCAGGTTTCCGAGGGAGGTTGAGGGAAGGCGTAGGGTCATTGCCGTCCAGCGCCAGCAGCAGGGCGCGCCCGTCGTCATCCTCCAGCTGGTCCTGTGCACGCGTGTCGGCCGTTTGTCTTATCGGGGGGGAACTGCCAACTTGTTGGCGGGTAAAGTGAGGGGTAAGGGAAGGTGTGGGGTTGTCGCCATCGAGCGCCAGCAGCAGAGGGTGACCGTCGTCACCGTCATGTGCGTGTGTGCGTGTTGGCGGTCAGGGTAAACAACAAGCCCAGGGTCGTACGGTGGCCATGGGACTTCCTCAGTCTTTGTTGTGAGGCTGACGCTTGCGCGGCCTCGCAGGCTCTCCTAGTAAAGCCCCCCTAAGCATCTATTCTAGGCCTTGACTCACGTCCCGGAGACCCCAGCAAGAGAGACCTGGCAGCGTGCGTGTGAAACCTGCTGACACCCACGCACCAGGTCTTCGCTCTCGCCGCCGTCACCGTCCCCGAGCCGCGCGCGCAGCGCGCGCCACGCCGCGCGGCCGCCGGGCGGGGCACCCGCGAGCGCGCGCCGCGTTGCTCGCTCGGCGCCGCCGCCGGTGCCGCCGCCACCTGCGGTGATGCGGGTGATCAGGGGGTGATCAGGGTGGTTCATTTGGGTGGGGAGGTGTTGCTGGGGGGGGGGGGGGGCGTTGCCTGCTCGGGCCGGCCGCCGGTGCCACCGTAACCTGCGGTGATTAGGATGATTCATCCGGGTGGGGATGTGTTGTTAAGGGGGGGGGGAGGAGAGGAGCGTTCCGCCCGCAAGCGCGCGCCTGGTTGCTTGCTCGGCACGGCTGCCGGTGCCGCCGCCACCTGTGTTAGTCAGGGGAGAGGGGTGGATCAGGGTGGTTCATTTGGTTGGGGAGGTGTTGCTTGGGAGGAGAGGGGGGCGTTGCTTGCTCGGCGCGGCATTGCTCATTCCGTCTTCGAGCAAACCCTAAACCCTGAACCCTACCCCCCCCCCCCCTAAACCCTAGACGACCCACCATCCTCGTCCGACGACCCGGTCCCGAGCATCGATTCGAGCTCGCTCATTCCGTCCTCGACCTGCGGAAGTGTGGAGTGTGGGGTGTGGGGTGTAGAGTGTGGAAAACGCGGTCGTGTGGAGTGTGAAACACGTGTGAGGTGTGGAATGTGAAACACTGCCGAGCATCGACTCAAGCTCGCTCATTTCGTCCTCGACCTGCAGAGTTTGGAGTGTGTGGGGTGAGGTGTGGAGAGTGGAACACGCAGCAGTGTGGAGTGTGGAACACTGCTGAGCATCGACTCCTCTTCCTCCTCCTCCTCCTCCTCCCCCCCCACACCTCCTCGTCCTCGTCCTCCGATTCCTCCTCCGCCCCGTCGCACCACACACATACACGCATGCCTCCCCCCCCACACCGCGTCGTCGTCCAATAAACCGTTCACCCTAAACCGCAACCCCATCAGACCTCGTCGTCCTCGTCCTCTGATTCCTCTTCCGCTCTGTTGTCATACACACACGCACACACACACACACACACTCCCACACACACACACTCCCACACACACACGCACCCCACACACATACCTCGTCGTCCTCGTCCTCTGATTCCTCTTCCTCTGTCGTCACACACACACACACTCCCCCCACACATGCACCCCCACCCACACACCTCGTCGTCCTCGTCCTCCGATTCCTCCTCCGCCCCGTCGTCGCCGCCGCCGTCGTCATCGCTGTCGCCGTCACCGAGTTTGCGGTGGCCGACCTTAACCGTGTGCGTGAGTGTGCGTTTACGTGTGTGTGTGTGTGTGTGAGCGTGTCAATGTGCATGTATGTGTGCCTGTGTGTGCGTGCGTGTGTGCCTGTGTGTGTGTGTGTGCGTCGTCATCGCTGTCGCTGTCACCAAGCTTGGGGTGGCCGACCTGATGTGGGAACATCAGGTGGTATGTGGCAATATTTTTTTAGGTTTCGGGCAGGGGGGGGGGGCAAGAAACTTATTTCCTACAGGCACGGTACATATTTTTGGGGGGGGGTCTGACCCCCCTCCCCCCCCACTCGCTGAATACACCATGCATGGAGCCGGGACCAAGGCGCATGGCTTCCTTACAGTGAGAGCTGTCCATCGCAATGTGTAACTTGCGTGCAGATGGTCAAAATCACCCCCAAAATCTAGCCATACCATGGCTTAGTCGGCGGGCACCAAGGAGTGTGGACCCTCCAGTTCACACTTTCCAGGCAGATTCAGGGTTGACTCTCCCGAGGTGTTTTGCTGTGCTCTCCAAGGAGATTCAGATGACATCGGTCCCATCTCAATCCATCAAGGTCGCTCAAACCCCTAGGTGGGCACTTGGTGCATCGTTGGGAGCACGCGGGAGGTAGGGCGTTGTGAAGGTGGGGACCCCCACCCTATTACCCCAGGGTCACTTCTGAGAGAAGATTCGTGCTCCTCTCATCATGGCGGTTCCAATGGTGGTCTTCCCCTCGAAAACGGCCCACTGGGAAGAAAGTTCTGGATCCCCCTTACTTATTTTTTTGCGCCCTCCCCCCCACCACCCACTTTGAGCCCTCATATCTCGGCCTCCAGGTGTCCGAATTCAAGAATTCCGCTTGATTTGGAACGTACCCACCAAGGAGATTGATATTCAGTGTGCCTGTATTTTCTGTTTTTTCTGCCCCCCCCCCCCCATCGTGGTTTCGGGTCTGGGGGGGGGGAGGGGGAAGGGTCGTCATCGCAGGCTCATTGCTCCCTGTGCCTCCGTCCACCGCTGCGAGACACCCCCTCCTCCACTCCTCGCCCCCCCCCCACCAACCCCCTCCTCCCCTCTCACCTCATACACTCGCACCGCACTCGACACCACCGTGGTTGAGCAATGTGTGTCTTGCAACGGCAGATCGAGGGACCGGACCGGGAGCACTCCCGCTCCCTCGATTTGCCGTTGCAAGACACACACACACCCTCCACCCCAACCCACCCCAAACGCCAACCCCCTCCTCCCCTCTCACCTCGTACACACGCACAGCGCTTGACATCGCAGGCTCATTGCTCCCTGTGCCACCGTCCACCGTCGCAAGGCACACCATGCAGTCGGTCGGCTCGACGCACAGGTCTAGCACGCAGCGCTCGACATCGACGGTCGCGATCTCGCTGCGATGTGGAGGGTGTGTGACAGGTGTGGGGTGTGAGGCTGTGTGTGAGCGGGGGGCAGGTGTGGGGTGTGACGGGGTGTTCAAAGGCACAACCATGCAGTCGGTCGGCTTGACGCACAGGTCTAGCACGCAGCGCTCGACATCGACGGTCGCGATCTCGCTGCGATGTGGAGGGTGTGTGACAGGTGTGGGGTGTGAGGCTGTGTGTGAGCGGGGGGGCAGGTGTGGGGTGTGAAGGGGTGTTCAAAGGCACAACCATGCAGTCGGTCGGCTCGACGCACAGGTCTAGCACGCAGCGCTCGACATCGACGGTCGCGATCTCGCTGCGATGTGGAGGGTGTGTGACAGGTGTGGGGTGTGAGGCTGTGTGTGAGCGGGGGGGCAGGTGTGGGGTGTGAAGGGGTGTTCAAAGGCACAACCATGCAGTCGGTCGGCTCGACGCACAGGTCTAGCACGCAGCGCTCGACATCGACGGTCGCGATCTCGCTGCGATGTGGAGGGTGTGTGACAGGTGTGGGGTGTGAGGCTGTGTGTGAGCGGGGGGGCAGGTGTGGGGTGTGAAGGGGTGTTCAAAGGCACAACCATGCAGTCGGTCGGCTCGACGCACAGGTCTAGCACGCAGCGCTCGACATCGACGGTCGCGATCTCGCTGCGATGTGGAGGGTGTGTGACAGGTGTGGGGTGTGAGGCTGTGTGTGAGCGGGGGGGCAGGTGTGGGGTGTGAAGGGGTGTTCAAAGGCACAACCATGCAGTCGGTCGGCTCGACGCACAGGTCTAGCACGCAGCGCTCGACATCGACGGTCGCGATCTCGCTGCGATGTAGAGGGTGTGTGACAGGTGTGGGGTGTGAGGCTGTGTGTGAGCGGGGGGGCAGGTGTGGGGTGTGAAGGGGTGTTCAAAGGCACAACCATGCAGTCGGTCGGCTCGACGCACAGGTCCAGCACGCAGCGCTCGACATCGACGGTCGCGATCTCGCTGTGTGTTGGGTGGGGCGTGAGGGGGTGTGGGGTGTGAAGCGGTGTGCACGGCGACCCAGGCCCATCACGCAGCGTGCACCACACACGCACGCACGCACACACACACACACACACACACAAACACACACGCACCCCCACCCCTACATATTTGTACGTAGCCGCGTCGAGCGTCCGGAACGCGGTGTGCAGCGGGCGTGTCCACACATTTACGCGCGTAAACGCTCATGCACCCACACACACACACACGGGTGTGCGAAGGCACACGCCACACGCCCCCCCCACCCACACTTGCACGCAGCCGCGTCGAGCGTCCGGAATGCGGTGTGTAGCGGGCGACGCCCACACACATACGCGCACAGACGCACACGCACACACACACGCACACACACACACGCACCTGTACGTAGCCGCGTCGAGCGTCCGGAACGTGGTGTGTAGCGGGCGACGCCCACACACTTACGCACGCGCACGCACACGCACACACACACACACACACACACATGCACCTGTACGTAGCCGCGTCGAGCGTCCGGAGCGCGGTGTGGAGCGGGCGACGCCCACACACTTACGCACGCGCGCACGCACACACGCACACGCACTCACACATGCACACACACAAACACACACACACACTCTCTCACACACACACACGCACCTGTACGTAGCCGCGTCAAGCGTCCGGAACGCGGTGTGCAGCGGGTGGCGCCCACGCCCCCGCTGCGACAGCAGGCTGAGGCTGAACTCGCCGTCCCCGGGGCGACGGGCCACCTGCGTGTGTGAGTGTGTGTGTGTGTGTGTGTGCGTGCGTGCGTGTATGCGTGTGTGCGCGTGTGTGTGTCTGTGTGTGCATGTGCTTGTGTGTGTATATGTGTGTGTGTGTGTGTGTGTGTGTGTGCGTATGTATGCCCACGCCCGCGCTGCGACAGCAGGCTGAGGCTGAACTCTTCTTCCCCGGGACAACGGGCCACCTGTGCGTATATGTGTGTGCATGTGTGTATGCGTGTGCGTATGTGCGCCCACGCCCCCGCTGCAACATCAGGCTGAGGCTGAACTCGCCCTCCTCGGGACGGCGAGCCACCTGCGTGTGTATGTATGTGTGTGTGTGTGTCTGCGCGTATGTGCGTGCACACCCACGCTAAACAGCAGGCTGAGGCTGATCTCGCCGTCTCTGGGGCGGCGGGCCACCTGTGTGTTTGTGTGAGTGTGTGTTTGTGTGTGTACGTGCGCGCACGTGTGTGTGTGTGTGTGTGTGTGTGCGCGTATGTGCGTGCACGCCCCAGCTGCGACAGCAGGCTGAGGCTGAACTCGCCGTCCCCGGGGCGGCGGGCCACCTGCGCGTATGTGTGTGAGTGTGTGTGTGTGTGTGTACGTGCGCGCACGTGTGTGTGTGTGTGTGTGTGCGTATGTGCGTGCACGCCCCAGCTGCGACAGCAGGCTGAGGCTGAACTCGCCGTCCCCGGGGCGGCGGGCCACCTGCACGTATATGTGTGTGAGTGTGTGTGTGTGTGTGTACGTGTGCGCACGTGTGTGTGTGTGTGTGTGTGTGGTTGTGTGTGCGTATGTGCGTGCACGCCCCAGCTGCGCAGCAGGCTGAGGCTGAACTCGCCGTCCCCGGGGCGGCGGGCCACCTGCGCGTATATGTGTGTGAGTGTGTGTGTGTACGTGTGCGCACGTGTGTGTGTGTGTGTGTGTGTATGTGCGTATGTGCGTGCACGCCACAGCTGCGACAGCAGGCTGAGGCTGAACTCGCCGTCCCCGGGGTGGCGGGCCACCTGCGCGTATATGTGTGTGAGTGTGTGTGTGTGTGTACGTGTGCGCACGTGTGTGTGTGTGTGTGTGTGTGTGTGTGTGTGCGTATGTGCGTGCACGCCACAGCTGCGACAGCAGGCTGAGGCTGAAGTCGCCGTCCCCGGGGCGGCGGGCCACCTGTTCATATATGTGTGTGAGTGTGTGTGTGTGTACGTGTGCGCACGTGTGTGTGTGTGTGTGTGTGTGTATGTGCGTGCACGCCCCAACTGCGACAGCAGGCTGAGGCTGAATTCGCCGTCCCGGGGCGGCGGGCCACCTGCGCGTATATGTGTGTCAGTGTGTTTTGTGTGTGTGTGTGTGTGTGTGTGTGTGTGTGTGTGTACGTGCGCGCACGTGTGTGTGTGTGTGTGCGTATGTGCGTGCACGCCCCAGCTGCGACAGCAGGCTGAGGTTGAACTCGCCGTCCCCGGGGCGGCGGGCCACCTGCGCGTATATGAATGTGAGTGTGTGTGTGAGTGTGTACGTGTGCGCACGTGTGTGTGTGTGTGTGTGTGTGTGTGCGTATGTGCGCGCACGCCCCAGCTGCGACAGCAGGCTGAGGCTGGACTTGCCGTCCCCGGGGCGGCGGGCCACCTGCGCGTATATGTGTGTGAGTGTGTGTGTGTGTGTACGTGTGCGCACGTGTGTGTGTGTGTGTGTGTGCGTACACGCCGCAGCTGCGACAGCAGGCTGAGGCCGAACTCGCCATCCCCGGGGCGGCGGGCCACCTGCGCGTATATGTGTGTGAGTGTGTGTGTGTGTACGTGTGCGCACGTGTGTGTGTGTGTGTGTGTGTGTGTATGTGCGTATGTGCGTGCACGCCCCAGCTGCGACAGCAGGCTGAGGCTGAACTCGCCGTCCCCGGGGCGGCGGGCCACCT
>VFSX01000109.1:435000-482500 GCA_016618255.1 Chlamydomonas sp. UWO 241 | reverse complement strand
CGGCACCGCCGCGACCGCGGCGTCATACGCAGCCTATGGGCGTGCAGCACGCGCGCGAGTGTGTGTGTGCGAGTGTGTGTGTGTGTGTGTGTGTCAATGATGCATAATGTTGTTGGCATTTGAGGCCGTGCCCGGCACTGCCGCGACCGCGGTGTCATATGCGGCCTGTGGGCGTGCAGCACGCGTGCGTGTGTGTGTGTAAGTGTGTGCGCGTGTGTGTGTGTCAATGATGTATAATGTTCTTGGCATTTGAGGCCGTGCCCGGCACTGCCGCGACCGCGGCGTTGTATGCGGCTTGTGGGCCTGCAGCACGCGTGCGTGTGTGTTTGTGTAAGTGTGTGTGTGTGTGTGTGTGTGTGTGCGCGTGTGTGTCAATGATGCAGAATGGTGTTGGCATTTGAGGCCGTGCCCGGCACTGCCACGACCGTGGTATCGTATGCGGCCTGTGGACGTGCAGCACGCGTGCGTGTGGGTGCGTGTGTTTGTGTGTGTGTGTGTTTGTGTGTCAATGATGCGGAATGTTGTTGACGTGATGGCGGTCATTTGACGCAGAACCAGTCCCGCAGGACCGCTTTGGAGCGACCGGGGTGGAAAGTGCATCACCCAGTGACTGGCGTGCGTTCGTGTGTGGGTGTGTGCGCGCGTGCATGCGCGTGCGTGTATGTGCGTGCACGTGCGGGTGTGTGCTCGCGCGTGCGTGTGCGTGCGTGTGTGCACGCGCGTGCGCGTGCGTGCGCCTCTCCTCTGCCTACCTGGTACAGGTCTGAGATGTAGCCGATGATCTGGCGCTGGCGCACGGTCGAAACGAGCGTGGGCGGCGCGCCTGGGTCGGGTGCAGGTGTGTGTGTGGGGGGGGGGAGGGGGCATCTGTGTGGGGTGTGGAGGGTGTGCGGCGCGTCTTTTTAAAGTGCAGGGGTGGGGGCGATGGTGCACGGTGGACACGAGCGTGGGCGGCGCGCCTGGGTGGGGTGCAGGTGTGTGTGTGTGTGTGGAGGGGGGTGGGGGGGGGCATCTGTGTGGAGTGTGGAGGGTGTACGGCACGTCTATTTGAAGTGAAGGGGTGGGGGGCGATGGTGCACGGTGGACACGAGCGTGAGCGGCGCGCCTGTGTGGGGTGTAGGTGTGTGTGTGTGTGTGTGTGTGTGTGTGTGTGTGGTGCGTAGGGGGGGGGGGGTACCTGTGTGGGGTGTGGAGGGTGTGCGGCGCGTCTATTTGAAGTGCAGGGGTGGGGGCGATGGTGCACAGTCGACACGAGCGTGGGCGGCGTGCCTGGGTGTGGTGCAGGTGTGTGTGTGTGGAGGGGGGGGGGAAGGGGGCATCTCTTTTGAGTGCAGGAGTGGTGGTGGTGGCACGGTGGACATGAGCACGCACACACACACAGACACGTGCACACTCCTGGACTGTCGTTTGCACAGCGACGCGTGGCGACCTGAGCACCTACGCACGCGCCGCCCCCTAGCCCAGCCTTATATACTGGTGCACGCATATGATTGGCAAGCGCCACTTGACCCCCTATCCCGTGGAAGCAGTTAGGACCTATTTTGGAGGCGTCGCACAATAGCTCTCCTTTTTGCTCTAGGACTACACGTTGGCAGGCAGCCGGCTGGTGGCTACCGCCCCTCACAAGGGCCAGAACTGGACTTGGGTCTAGGCGGTGGTACTAGGACTAGAGGTGGTCTTTGCTGGAAAGCCGATGTAACTGCAACTGCACACAGGCACGCTCGCATGAACATGCACGCACCTGGCCTGTCGCTTGCCGCACCGACGCGTGGCAGCCTGAAGACCGACGCCCGCGCCGGAATGAGCTCAACGCCGTATGCGGGCCCCTCGCCCGCGCGCCGCATGTGTGGAGACAACCCCGTGTTGTCCGTCTGTGAGTGGGCGCGCGCGTGTGTGTGTGTGTGTGTGTGTGTGTAGGGGTGTGTGTGTGTGTGTGTGTGTGTGTGTGTGTGTGTGCGTGCGCACGGAGACAGCCCCGTGTTGTCCGTCTGTGAGTGGGCACGCGCGCGTGTGTGTATGTGTGTGTGTGTTTGTGTAGGTGTGTGTGCGTGTGCGTGTGCGTGTGTGTGTGTGTGTGTGTGTGTGCGCACGGAGACAGCCCCGTGTTGTCCGTCTGTGAGTGTAGGCGGGGGAGGGGAGGGGGATGTGGTGTGTGTGTGTGTGTGTGTGCACAGAGACAGCCCTGTGTTGTCCGTCTGTGAGTGTAGGCGGGGGAGGGGAGGGGGATGTGGTGTGTGTAGGTGTGTGTGTGTGTGTGTGTGTGTGTGTGTCTGCGGAGACAGCGCCGTGTGTCGCGCTAGGCTAGACGCCAGGCCCTCCTACACCGTTTTGGCAGCCGTGGCGGCGGTGGTGGCGGTGGTGTGTGTGAGGTTTGTTGACAGGCCCTGAGGGGCACAGCACGTTGAACCCGTTGGCTAACGCAGGCCACAGGCCGTGGCCCTAGCTCAACGAGGCCGCTAGGCGGTTTGACAGCCGCATTGGGGGGATTGGGGGAGGGGGGGGGGGGGCAGGGAGCTCCCAAGGCCATCCACGCACCTTGAAGCCTTTGCAAACATGAGCATCCCCATCGGCACGTTTGCCGCAAACGCGGGGTCGGCCGGGCCCTCGCTATCGTGGTTAGACTCCCTAGGCCCCAGGCAGTTTGACTGCCACATTTCTTTTGATTGTATGTGTTTGGTGTGTGCGTGTGTGTGTGCGGGGTTGGGGTTGGGGGGGGGGGGCGGTTCCAATGCCATGCACGCACCTTGAAGCCGTTTGCAAACATGAGCATCCCCGTGGGCACGTTTGCCGCAAATGCGGGGTCGGCCGGGCCCTCGCGCGAGAGGAACTCGTCGATCAGCGACGCGCACAGCTCCTCGTCCTGGACCGCGCCGAGCACGTAGCCCTCGCGCTCGCGCGCGAGCCCGGGCGTCATCGCTGCGCGCGCACATAATAATCCAAGCACGCGAGGTAAGTTG
Source organism: Chlamydomonas sp. UWO 241 (assembly GCA_016618255.1). Classification (NCBI taxonomy): domain Eukaryota; kingdom Viridiplantae; phylum Chlorophyta; class Chlorophyceae; order Chlamydomonadales; family Chlamydomonadaceae; genus Chlamydomonas; species Chlamydomonas priscui. The sequence continues at coordinate 479,543 of VFSX01000109.1, read as the reverse complement.
GGGGGCCGCGACGAGCACGTAGCCCTCGCGGTCGCGCGCGAGCCCGGTGTCATCGCTGCGTGCGTGAAAATGAAATCACGCAAGGTTTGTTGAGGTTACTTGGGGGGGTTGGTCAAGGTCAGTTGGGGGGGGGGAGGTTGAAGTTAGTCCAAGGACGTAGCCCACGCCCTCGCGCGCGAGCCCGGGCGTCATCGCTGCGTGCGTGAAAATGAAATCACGCGAGGTTAGTTGAGGTTACTTGGGGGGGTTGGTCAAGGTCAGTTGGGGACGGGGGGGGGGTAGATGAGGTTAGTCCGAGGACGTAGCCCTCGCCCTCGCGCGCGAGCCCGGGCGTCATCGCTGCGTGCGTGAAAATGAAATCACGCGAGGTTAGTTGAGGTTACTTGGGGGGGTTGGTCAAGGTCAGTTGGGGAGGGGGGGGGGGTTGATGAGGTTAGTCCGAGGACGTAGCCCTTGCGCTCGCGCGCGAGGCTGGGGCTCATCGCTGCAGGCGCGCATACTGATGATGCTGATGGATTCAACAGTCGTGTGTGGCGCCAGGGTGCAGCGCCCAGCTAATAATAACTCATGCGGGGTCAGATGGGGTCCCCGATGGGTGGTGTGTCAGCCATCCGGATGCTCCTCTCCCTGGACCGCGCCGAGCACGTTGCGCCCGGGGCTTATCGCTGCAGCGTGCATGATGCTGGATATCACAGTCTGTGTGACGCCGCGAGTGGTGTACGCGACTTGTATCGGCGCTAGGTGCCCCTGGTCAGCCCCTGGTCTGATGATGATGGAGTCTACAGTCTGTGTGACACCAGTAACGATGCGACCGGTGTCGGCGCCCGACACCTAAACTTCGTTTCAGGACGAAACTGGCTGGCTACCTGGCAGGGGCGAGAGTAACCCCCTACGTGCGCGCACGCTCTGGACCTAGTCACGGGACTAGGCCCCCAGATCCACCCTAAACCGGTGTTTCTGTTAGCCAACCCGCAACCCGCAAACCTGCAACAGCAGGTTGAGATTGGCAGATTTGGGCTGGCGCAGCGTTCCGCAATTGCGCGAATTTTGGCCCCCAAAGTGTGAGAATCGACATTTCCACACCTTTTTAGAAAAAATGCTCCGTCGGGTTGAAGTTGGGGAGTGAGCTGTGAGGCCCGGGGTGAGCCATCATTCCCGAAGATCCTTAGCGGAACCACTGCCCTACACCACCCAGGCCTAGATGCGAGGCAGGGGGCGCCTCGATACCCCACTCCGTGCAACACACAAGACATGCCCCCCAAACACGCTCTCCACACCCACCCTGCAGCGTGATCTTGCCGCCCGGTGCGGTCGTCACGATGAGGCTCGAGCCCTGGCGCAGCCGGTCGCCCGCGGGGCTCAGCAGCTTGGTTGCCTGAGTGAGGGAGGGCCAGGGTTGTTGTGTGTCAGGGCTGTTTCAGGGCTGACTTTGGTATTTATTCCAGGGTTTTGTTTCAGGGTTGTTGCCAGGTTGGTGCTGTCAGGGTCCCCCGCGGGGATCAGCAGCTTGGTTGCCTGAGTGGGGGAGGGCCGGGGTTGTTGTTGTGTCAGGGCTGTTTCAGGGCTGACTTTGGTATTTATTCCAGGGTTTTGTTTCAGGGTTGTTGCCAGGTTGGTGCTGTCAGGGTCCCCCGCGGGGATCAGCAGCTTGGTTGCCTGAGTGGGGGAGGGCCGGGGTTGTTGTTGTGTCAGGGCTGTTTCAGGGCTGACTTTGGTATTTATTCCAGGGTTTTGTTTCAGGGTTGTTGCTGTCAGGGTCTCCCGCGGGGCTCAGCAGCGTGGTCGCCTGCCGTGGGGGGAGGGAGGGCCAGGGGGGTGTTGTGTCATTTTTTGTAAACGGTTGTGTCGGGATTGCTACAGGGCCACCGCGGGGCTCAGCAGCCTGGTCGCTTGAGTTGGGGGGAGGAGGGATGTTTGAGGGTTGGCTTCAGTCCTGCGTGTTTGTTTGTTTGTTTGTCTGTTTCTTTGTTTCTTTGTTTGAGACAGTTGTTTCAGGATGGTTTCAGGGTGGTTTCAGGGTCATCGCGGGGCTCAGCAGCTTGGTTGCCTGAGTGAGGGAGGGCCAGGGTTGTTGTTGTGTCAGGGCTGTTCCATGGCCGGCATCGGGGTTTGTTCCAGGATTTTGCTTCAAAACTGTTGGTTTTAGGGTCATCGCGGGGCTCAGCAGCTTGGTCGCCTGAGTTGGGGGGAGGCAGGGTGGTTCAGGGTTGGCTTCAGGCGTGTTTGTTTGTTTGCTTGTTTGTTTGTCTGTCAGACTGTCTGCCTGCTTGTTTGTTTGGTTGTTTGAAGCAGTTGTTTCAAGATGGTTTCAGGATGGCTTCAGGGTCGCCCGTGAGGCTCAGCAGCTTGGTCGCCCGAGTGGAGAGGAAGGGCGAGGGCCAACTTAGGGTTTTGTTTCAGGGTGTTGTTGCAGGGTGTTGTTCCGGTGTTGTTGGTTCAGGGCTGCCCGCGGGGCTCAGCAGCTTAGTCGCCTGAGTGGGGGCAAGGGGGTTGTGCGAGGTTTGCCTGCTTGTTTTTTTTGTGCGTTTTTCTTCTTCTTCTTGTTTGCTGTTTGCTTGGTTGCCTGCCTGCCTGCCTGTCTGTCTGCCTGTCTGTCTGTCTGTCTGTCTGCCTGCCTGTCTGTCTGTCTGTCTGTCTGTCTGTCTCTGTCTGTCTGCCAGTAGATTTTGTTAGTAAGTAAGTTTGAACCAGTTGCGCCAGGATTGCTTCAGGGTCACCGCGGGGCTCTCAGCAGCTTGGTCGCCTGCGTGGGAGAAAAGACCAGAACATGCAGATCACGTCAAACAGCGCCCAGAACGCCCTGTCGTACTTCCCAACAACTGCCCAACAGCTGCCCAACAACTGCTTGACACCTGCCCCATCCAACGACTGACACACCTTCGCCAGGTGGCCCGCATCGAGCATGCAGAACGCGTCAAACAGCGCCCCGAGCGACGTGTCGTACTTCCCAACCAGCCGCGCGGTGCGCGGGTCCAGCGCCGCGTCACCGCCCTCGCCCTCCGGTGCACCCGCCAGCGGCGGCAGCGCGCGCGGCAGCGGCAGCGGCGCTGACGTTACGAAGCGGCGCTCCATGCGGCGCGCGAGCGCCGTTACAGAGGAGTCGATCGCGTCGGCGATGGGGATGTCGCGGGCGGCTGTGATCATGAACGACATGCCCATCTGCGTGTTCGTGCGTGTGTGTGTGTGTGTGCGTGTGCATGTGTGTGTGTGCGTGTGTGTGCGTGCGTGTGTGTGCGTGTGTGTGTGTGTGTGTGTGTGTGTGTGCGCGAGCGCATGTGTGCAGGGTCCAGAGGGGCCGCCGTCAGCATACATGACATGCGCATATGCAGGGGTGGGGAGGGGGAGGCAGGGGGGTATTGTAGGGCCAAAAGTTCGGGATGCCCATCTGCAGGGGTGGGGAGGGAGAGGGGGATTTCAGGGCCCGTCTCGGGGTGCAGCAAGGCTTGTTGATCAGTGATTCCCCTGCGAGCCGTATACCGCTCCGAGCCGGATTTCCCATTTCCCAGAAAATCACCACACACTTGGTGGGAGAGGGCGTGGAGCGGTGCGTTGGAAAGCTCTTGCCGAGAGCAGCCCAACGGCATTCGTTGCATGAATACCCACTGTGTATTGTGCCTGGTGTGAGCGGTCAAAGTTGCTGGAGCCGGCAAAAAACTAATTACTAAAATCCATCCCAGCGACCACTGTTGTTGATGCCTAGCTAGCTGGGGCCCTGCGTGCATGATGTCGGCCGTGAACTGTTTGGACCTCATGTTGCTCCTGCTTGTTGCTGCTGCTGCTGCTGTTAATGCTGCTGCTGCTGCTGTTGTTGTTGCTGCTGTTGCTGTTATTGCTGTTGCTGTCGTTGTTGTTGTTGTTGTTGTTGTTGTTGTTGTTGTGTTGCTGCTGCTGCTGCTGCTGCTGTTGTTGTTGTTGTTGTTGTTGTTGTTGTTGTTGCTGCTGCTGCTGGTGTATGCTGGGGAGCCGCCAGTCCTCACAACTAACAACTAGCAAAGTAAGGCGCTGTGTGCCAAGTGAGGTGCTGCAGCACTCAACCCACCAGGGGTCCACCGCGCATGATGTCAGCCGCGCACTGCTATGACGCGATCGCATCGCGGGGGGTGCTGACCGCCGGTCAAAATGGCCCTTGTATGGTGAGGAGCCCCTGCCCTACCACACTCACACCGCCTGAGGCGGCGCCTGAGGCGTCCCATTCCATGGCGCGGATCAGGCGACGCCTCGGGCGCTCCGACCGCCTGAGGCACCGCCTGAGGCGCACCCCTGATCGCCTCAGGCGTCGCCTTAGGCGTTATCCAAACCGCCTCAGGCGCCACACCGACCGCCTCAGGCGCCCACCACCGCCTGAGGCGCACCCCGGACCGTCTCAGGCATTGTGACCGCATTCCATGGCGCGGATCAGACGTTGGGATTTTGGTAGGGCTGGTCCTCACAAATCACAACTCACAACTAGCAAAGTAAGGCGCTGTGTGCCAAGTACCACTCACCAGGGGTCCGCCGCGCATAATGTCAGCCGCGTACTGCTCCGACGCGATGACGTCGCGGGGGTCCTTGCCGCCGTACTTGGGTCCGAGGAGCTGCGTGTGCATTTGGGGTCATTGATTGGTAGGGGGCATTGATCGATCGGGGGCTTTGATTGATTGGGGGCATTGATTCATTGGCATATCCACTCGGCCCGAGCGGCCGGGGGCGGACAGTGGTTGGCAGCAGGCTCGTGGAGTCTCTCTTTCTCTCCCTCTCCTTCTCTCTCTGCGGGTTTGTGTCATCACAGCCGGTGCGAATAAAACACGGCCCTGTGACGGCTCCGCCGTTCTTTTGCGGCGCCCCTGCGCCGCTCTCCTAACTTATCCCATGCAGGGCAGCCAGTTGGTGGGGCGCACAGTTTGTGTGAGTGTTGTGCGTGGCTTCAGTGAGAGAGAGAGAGGGTGAGAGAGGGGGGGAAGGGGGAGAGGGAGGGGGAGACGCACACCGGCGCGCCTTGATCCTCATGCAAGTACAGCACAGTGTGCATCGCACACACACAGACACACACACACACACACACACACACACACATAGGTATCAATATACACACACGTGCACACCACCACGATGGGACACGGGACATTGGGACAAGAGCACACAAGACATGAACAAACACGCGCACACGCGCCATCAGAGGCGTCCAACGCTCAACAGACCGCAACATCGACCACACCCGTAATATCCACACTCCACACTCTCCACACCTCGTGCGCCTTGTCCTCGTGCACATACATCGCGAAGCTAGCATCCATCGACCACACACACGCTGGCGACATCGACTACACACACGCACAACCAACCATGTCCACACTCTCCACACCTCGTGTGCCTTGTCCTCGTGCACATACATCGCAAAGCTAGCATCCATCAGCGCGTCAGCTCCCCACAGCCAGCGCGTCGGGCGCCGGCGCCACAACTGGCCCGTGCCCGCGAGCCCCTGCGGTGAACACACATAGGAGGAGTGGGGGGTTGAGGAGGTACGGAGTTGAGGAGGTAGGGGGTTGAGGAGGGAGGGTTGATGAGGTAGGGAGTGGGGGAAATGGAACGAGGGAGGGCCGAGGAGGGGTGCGGCAGCACACCCACGAGTGGGCTGCTTGCGCACACGCGTGCGTGCGTCTATGACCCACTCACCCACTGCATCTGCCGCGCGGCCTCCAGGTCGAGCGACTGCCACATGCCCGGGCCAGGGTCACCATACAGCCCTGGCGCCACGCGCCCTGATGATCCGCTGCCACCCGCGCCCGCCTCGCCGCTGCCGCCACGTCCGCCGTCCTCCTTCCCGAGCGTCGGCACGTCTGTATGGCGGTCCCGCGCGAGCGCCTTCAGCTCCGGGTTGTGGTACACGTGCTGGTACAGGTCCCAGAACGAGACCTTGGCGCCGGCCTCGGTGCGCACAAAGAACCTATATGAGTGTGTGCGTGTGTGCGTGTGTGTGCATGGCTTGGCGGCCCATGCGGGCGTGGCTTGGCAGCCCATGCGGGCGCATGCGGGGATCTCTATGTATGCATGCGACACATGCAGCGCACCTGCTCTGCATCCAGTCTGTGAGCATGGACTGGAACAGCAGCTTCTTCTTCCACCCATCTAGTTCGCTGATCCCCTGCACCCAGTCGTCCAGCATCACGATGGTGCCCTTGGAGACCTCCTCCTCGACCTCGCTCTGAGTGAGCATGTTGGTGCCGCGCGCGAACTTGCTCGTGTCGGGCGTGCCCACCCAGCCGCTAATCTTGCCGCCGGGCGCTTGCCGAGGCCCCGCAGGCCGAGAGACGTACACGGGGTCTGCCGCCTCGCGCAGAGAGGCACTGCATGGATGAGGCGCATGCATGCACGTTCAGCAGCGCCCAAAGCGACCCCTCCCAATCGACTGAACCATTAATCAGGCATGCTACGGGGTGCGTGCAACGGGGTGCATGCTGCGGGGGTGCATGCGGCCGCCTGCGCGCGACTCACAGCTTTTCCAGGTCATCCAGCGTCACATGGGCGCCTGACGGCTGCGGCAGCGCCGATGAGTCCTCCACCTGGTCCTTGAAGCGCTGCCACAGCGGAGGAAACAGAGATCGCCGCGTGCCAGCAGAGGCAGGCGCATCTGCATCATATGGGGCTGACGCAGGGACGCCTTTACTGGGTTGCGCCGGCGGGCCTGTGCGTCCGGCAGCCGCATCGGAGTTGGCCCTGTCCACCATCGCGGCTGTGGCTGACGCACGCACACACGAGAGCAGGGTCACCCTAGAAAGTGTGGACACTCATCGCTGCGATGTCCCCATCGCAGCAACCCCTAGATCCCTGGTTGTTCCTGACGCCTCCAACATGGCGCTCCGCTCTGCGGTGACCGCTCGCCGCGGTTCCATTGGTTCCATCGCACCGACAAGGGCTGCTTTCGTCCAGCCTCGCAGCGTGGCCGTCTCCGTCGCTCGCGTCTCCGCAAAGGCCCATGTCGGCCAGACCAGGCGTGTGGATGTATCAGCCACGACTGCCGAGGCGGCGGCCTCCGATTCGGTGGGGCTGTGTCACGTTTTTCTTGTGTTGTTGTGTTGTGCGCCCACCGGCGTCGCTGCCGGCCCCCTCCACCCCATCAGAAGCCGCGCATGGACGCCGATGCCATGCCCTGTCACTGATCGGCGATCGCGCGTGCCGATCGCCTGTGCAGTCCAACCTCACCAGCCTGCAGAAGGTGACCGTGCTGTCCGAGGCGCTGCCCCTCCTCCAGAAGTTCCGCGGCAAGACGATCGTCGTCAAGTACGGCGGAGCGGCGATGAAGGACCCCAAGCTCAAGGTGGGACAAAGAGAAGGTGCATGGGCCCTCCACCAACCCTCGCATGCATGGGCGGCATGCAACCCATGCAAAGAGAGCAACCCATGCCAGCCCCCCATCCCGTCACCGTGTTGTTGTTCGGCAACTACCAGATAGCTCAACTCTCGCCACGCCAAGCCCACCACTTCCTGTCTGCCCACCCACGCACCAACACATAGGAGGTCACGCGCACACACACACGCACACACACACACACACAATCTCTCTCACACCCACACGCACGCACACGCACGCAGGCGGGCGTGATCACGGACATCGTGCTGCTCTCCACCGTCGGCATCCGCGTCGTCATGGTGCACGGCGGTGGCCCCGAGATCAACATCTGGCTCGGCAAGGTCGGAATCGAGTCCAAGTTCAAGAACGGCCTGCGCGTGACTGACGGTGAGTCGTGATGGCCGCCGTGGCGGCTGTCGGACCCCCAGCCTCCGCGCGATCGCAGCATTGGGAGATGTGGATCTGAAGAGGATGCGGTCGTTCAGGTACAAGAACCAGGTGCCAATCACAGCTTCCCAGACGAGGCCATCAGTGTGTGAGAGGGTGGTGAGTAGACTCGCACCTCCTCCCCTCCCTCTGTTCCCCTCACCCCCCACCCAACCCACCCAAGCCAACCCAACTATCGCCCATATACACGTGTCGGTTCTCCTCAGCGTTTTGCCCTCCACCTCTGTGTGTGTCGTGTGCCGGTGTGTCCTTGCAGCTGGCGTGGTTGTCGTACAGGTGGTTGGCGGCTTTTTAGGGTTTAGGGTTCAGGGTTAAGAGTTTATCCAGGCACGGCCGAATGGAGCGCACACACACTCTCTGCAAGCCACCCGCGCTTCGCACATCACCCCCCACACCCACCCACCCACCCACCCACCCTTGCCACCACCCCCCTGCACCTCATCACCCCCCTTCACCCTCCCCCCTCCCAACCCCCTTGCAGCCGCCACCATGGACATCGTGGAGATGGTCCTCGGCGGACGCGTCAACAAGTCGCTCGTGCAGCTCGTGCAGATGGCGGGCGGGGAGGCCATCGGGCTGAGCGGGAAGGACGGGGGCATGCTGACCGCGCGCCAGGTCCGGATCTATATGTTTGAAGTAGTAACCAAAAATAACCGAAAATCCGCAGTCAGGTTGCAGCTCGTGCAGATGGCGGGTGGGGAGGCGATCGGGCTGAGGGGTAAGGACGGGGGCATGCTGACCGCGCGCCAGGCGGATCTATATGTGTCCAAGTAGCTACAATAGTAACCAAAAATAACCAAAACTCGTGCAGATGGCGCGTGGGGAGGCGATCGGGCGGAGCAGGAAGGACGGGGGCATGCTGGCTGCGTGCCCAGGTGCGGATCTCCATGGGTCCAAGTAAACGAAAATAGTAACCAAGAATAACCGAAATGCCGCGGTATCAGCACCTCTGTCCAGTGCTGGGGGAGTGGGGGGGACGGGGGGATGCTGACTGCGCGCCAGGTGCGTGGAAGATCCGACAGTAACAAAAAATAACCGAAACCCCACAGTCCGACAGTAGCATCGCTGTTCGGGGGGGAAGGAGGCGAACGGGCTGAGCGGGAAGGGCGGGGGCATGCTGACCGCGCGCCAGGTGCGAATATCTGTGTATCCGAGAGTCATGGTTACGCTGCCAGCATCGCTGTGCTGTACTGGGGAGGGGGGGGGCAGTGGTCCCCCCGCAAGCCATGTGCCGCTCGGGGCCAGATTTCCTGTCTCCCAGAAAAAGAAAAAGAAAATCATGTTTGGTGAGCGCAGGCATGGAGGGGTGCGTTGGACGAAGCCTGACATTGGTTCCGTGGTCGAGGTGCCACACACACACACACACACGCCGCGCTCACTCACGCCAACTCTCACGCGAAACCCACTCCCACCCGCACCCCAAACATGCGCAGATGATTGCGGCCGGCATTGGTCTCGTGGGCGAGGCGACCCTAGCTAAATCCCCCCCCCCCCCTCACTCTCTCACCCGCTCCAACTCCCACCCGTCCCCACCCCACACATACACAGGTGATTGAGGCTGACATTGGCTTCGTGGGCGAGGTGACCTAGCTAAATGCCCCCCTCCCCCCTCCTCACTCACCCACCCACGCCAACTCCCACCCACCCACCACCCCACGCACGTAGATGATTGAGGCCGACATTGGCTTCGTCGGCGAGGTGACCAAAGTCAACCCCAGCATCCTCGAGATCGCGTCGGCAAAGGGCATCATCCCGATTGTCGCGACGATCGCAACGGACGCGTCCGGACAGGTGCGTTCTCACCCTCCCTCCTCTCTCTCTCTCTCTCTTTCTGTCTCTCTCTCTCTTTTTCTCTCTCTTTTCTCTCTTTCTGCCAAGCTTGCACCGTCCCGATTGTCGCGACGATCGCAACGGACGCGTCCGGACAGGTGCGGTCTTACCCCTCTCTCTCTCTCTCTCTTTTTCTCTGTTCTCTCCCCCAACCTTCTCTTTCTTTCTGTTCTCTCTTTCTCTCAAGCTCGCATCATCCCCATGTCTCTGTCTCTGTCTCTCTCTATATCTCTCTCCAGCTTTCTCCTTTTCTGAAGCTTGCAGTGATGTTGTGTGCGCTTGTTGCGACAATCGCAACAGACGCGTGCGTCTCCTTTCCTCTTCCTCTGGTATGTGGGCGCGGGGGGACTCTCTTTCTCTGTTCTCGCTTTCTGTCAAGCTTGCAGCATATCTTTGGGTTTGTGCGTGTGTCGGGACGGATGCGTAAGAATGCTGGGCGGGGTGAGGCATGCAGGAGTGGCCGTGGGCCCGTCGAGGCATGTGCACACTCCTCTCCTTTTCTGAAGCTTGCAGTGAGATGTGTGCACTTGCTGCGTGACGGTTGCGACGGACGCGTCAGGGAAGGTGTGGTGCGGCGGTTCCGCTTGATGATGATGGATTTTACAGTCGCGTGACGCAGCTACAGGCAGCGTATTCGACCTTGCTCGGCGTATAGCGCCCGAGCACTTAAGACGGCTGGCTGGCTATTGGGGGGGGGGGGCTAGTGGTTCGGGGCTGGACCTAGACAGGGTACTCGGCCCTTAGATCCATCAGGCACCCCGCCTGAAATGATGAGTTTTACAGTGTGTGCAACACTCTGAGGATGTATGGGACTTGTTCGGCGCCCTCCTGCCTCCCCAACATCCCCCCCCCCCCCCCCCCACACACACACTTCTCCCCACACACACCCCTCCACCCACTCTCCACCCACCCAGGCGCTCAACATCAACGCCGACACCGCCGCCGGAGAGATCGCGGCTGCGCTGAAGGCCGAGAAGCTCGTCCTGATGACCGACGTTGCTGGCGTGCTGCACAACAAGGACGACCCCTCGACGCTGTACTCGGAGCTCGACATCCGCCAGTGCCGCGGCTTGATAGAGCAGGGCGTGATCGCGGGCGGCATGATCCCCAAGATCGACTGCTGCATCCGCTGCCTCGCCCAGGGCGTCAAGGCCGCGCACATCATCGACGGGCGCGCGCCGCACGGGATCCTCATGGAGCTGCTCACAGAGGAGGGCGTCGGCACAATGATCACGGGCTGATGATGGATGGCGCTAGACGAGGCGGCGAGGCGGTCGCCTTTGCCGTTCCCTCCCCCCTCACGCCATCATCAGGGAACGCGTGCGTGTGGCAGCTCTCTGGGGGTCATGCGGCAGCCGTGCTGCTGCACCACAGGGAAAGGCAGGAACGGTGGTGGTGGTAACGGTAACGTGACTACTCGACTACTGGAGTGGCAGCCTACACATGCATGCGTGCATGCAATTCTTTCCCTGGGTACCACCACCACCACCACTGCAACCACTGCATGCTCTGCAAATGCAAGCATGGTGGTTGGCCACTCTTGCGCGCGCATGGTGTGGGATTTGCATTTGTAGCTACGTGGATGCCCACGCCCTGAGCACTCCCAGCTTCCCTTGCACAATCCTTGCGCACTCACATGCGTGGGCCTGTCATCATGGCGCGCCCGCGATGAGCGATACAGCTCCGATGGCGGGGGATCCAGGCTCCGATGGCCGCCCCTCGCCGCGCGACTACCACTTGGCCTTCATGAACAAGCGGCTCAAGGTGAGAGGGGCGATGATCGGGGGCGCGCAGGGGCGTAGGAGGTGGATGCCATGCAGGTGTCATGCCGGACCCTGGATCCATGCATGCACCTCCCCTTTCCCCCCTCAGACCGAGTGGACAGCTGACGAGGAGGGGGGCGAGTCGGAGTGGTACGTCGGGCGCATTGAGAAGTACGACGCCAAGCGTAGGCTGGGCGAGACACCGTTTTTCGTTCGCTACAAGGACGGCGACGAGGAGTGGGTTATGTTTGCTAGCGACCTGAAGACGTGCGTGTACTACGACGAGGAAGACGAGAGGGCCACGCGGAGAGTGACGTGGCTCGACCTGCCGCCTGATCCGGCGCGAAACGAGGCCGAGAAGCGCAAGCCAGGGCGGCCCAAGAACCTGGGGCTTGCTGGAACAGGGTCGGAGGAGATGCCTTCGCCAGTGTCACCTGCCAAGGCCAAGCGCCAGCGCGAGGGAGACCAGGTGCCGGCGCAGACAGTGAAGGCGGGAGAGGGGAGGGCGAGCGGCAGCGGTGGTCACGACGCCCATGCGCATGGCGGCGACGCCCATGCGCATGGCGGGAGGGGCAGAGGCGACGATGACGGGCAGGGGCCTGCACCTCGCGCGGTGCCTGCTGCACTAGCAGTCGCACCAGCGGCTGCACGAATCAGCCGGATCGTCAGCGACGACGAGCCACTGGCCGCATCTGCACCAGCCCCAGCACCTGTGCCCGCTGCACCCACGGAGGAGCAGCGGCACGCGCCATCGACCGCAACATCATCTGCCGCACCCGAGCTCGCATCCAGCAGCAGGATTGTGAGCGACCACGACCCACTGGCCGCACCAGTTCCAGCACCAGCGCCAGCGCCCGCTGCACCTTCGCCCGCAGCAGCACGCGGAAGCTCGCCAAAGCACCAGCGCCCCGCACCGGCTGCTCCGGCTGCCGCGCCTGCGCCTGCTTTGGCGCCACTTGCTTCAAAAGCAGGGGCGGCGATGGACGGCGCGGCAGGGCGCAAGCCCAAGGACGGCGCCGGTGGCGCAGGCGGCCGCAAGCCCAAGGGGGACCTCGGCGGCGCGACAGCGGGCCCGTCTGGGCGGTCGGCCAGCCCGCCGCCCTCGGGCGCCAAGCCCAAGCTCTCAGTGGGTGGCGGCGGCAGCGTGGCGCTCGGGGCCAAGCGCACGGTCAAGATGCTGGACGATGGCGGCGCCGGCGGCGCCGCGCTGCCGCCCACCTCGCGCAAGCAGGCCAAGAGCGCCGCGCACGCGGGCAGGGGCGGCGGGGCCAAGGGCTATTCCGTGTTTGACGCGGCTGACGGGCTAAGCGGGCCCCAGCAGTTTGGGCAGGGTGGTGGTCGGGCAGGCGGCGGCGGTGGCGGCGGAGGGCCCCAGGCGCAGCAGGGCGGGCGGGGAGGGGGCGGACCGTCGTCCTCGTCAGCGCCCAGTGAGTCGTGCGTGGCACAGATTCGCGCACAAAGTTCTTGGCGTGATGGGATCTGTGCCAGGCGTCAGCATCTGTGCCAGGCATGCTGCACGCCAGCGCTGCGTGCTGGCACAGATGGCGCACATGACACGGATGCACGCACACTCACGCATGCACGCACGCACACGCGTGCGCGCACAAGCATGCGCGCAGAGCCCAAGCACTCATGCCATCAGAGGCGACCCAGCAGGCTGCGCAATCGACCGCCCACACGCGCACTCACGCATGCACTCGCTCACGCATGCACGCACACACATGCGTGCAGAGCCCAAGCTCATGAACTTCTCGGGCGCTGCGCGCGTGACGGGCCCCGGCTCGCGCCCAGTGATCGCGTCGCAGCTTCACCGCGGCTCCTCTGCCTTGTCTGGCGCTGCACAGGTAACTGCCACACTGTACCATGGTGATAACCACGAAAATGAGGGAGCGCCGCATGTGCCACACCATACATCGCGGCTCTGCATGGCACGTGCGCTGTGTGCCCCAGCCAGTTATTTCCTTTTCAGGATGTTTAATTAATTATTCCACCGCCGGATTTTTCTTTGACCGCGTTGACCATTGACCTCCGTTGACCGTTTGTCCTCATACATAGTTCATTTGAAAGCTGTTGACGTGACGACTAACAATCCACTGGATGGGTTGAGCTGTGTGCAAGGTCAACGTACAGCCGGCATACAGCTAAATGGCTGTGTCTAGCCAAAAAGGAAATCACTGGCCCAAGCACATCGTGCCCACGTGTGCGCCCCAGCACGACGTGCCCATGCGTGCACCCCAGGACAGCGTGCCATGCGTGCCCATGCACCCCACACAACGTGCCCATGTGTGCCCATGCGTGCGCCCCAGCACAGCGTGCCATGCGTGCCCATACGTGCCCATGCACCCCACACAACGTGCCCATGTTTGCCCATGCGTGCGCCCCAGCACAGCGTGCCATGTGTGCCCATACGTGCCCATGCACCCCAGCACAGCGTGCCCATGCGTGCACATCACAACCATCTCCCTTTGCAATGCCGCCTGTGCTCTGGACCTCGACCCAGGCTGCCCGTGCCCACCACAGCCATCCACACACCCTCTTTGCCCGTCCCCACTGCTGCTGCCTTCTCCCAGGTCTCGGCCACGTGCGACACGCCGACGACCGCACCACCGCTACACGCACGCATACACACACACGCACGCACACACACACACACACAAAGGGCTCGCTCTCTCAGTTCACCGCCGCGCGCGACGCGCCCGCGACGCCGCCGTCCGCCGCCAACTTCGACTCCCCTCCCCCCGGCTCCCCCGGCGGCTCTGTCGCGCACGGGTCCCCTACGGCAGGGCTGCTTGCCCCAGGGGGGTCTGGCGCGCCAGTCTTGCGCGGGCGCTCGCTCGACGCGCCGTCGGCGCTAGACCTGCAGGTGAGGGCTTCGGTTCTTGGTTTGTTTTGGACGGTTTTCAGTTTGTTTTGACTTTTTTCTTCATCGCAAGGGGTGAGGGGTGGGGGCCCTAGCGCGTCGGCTCTTGACCATCAGGTGGGGGTTTCGGTTTTGTTTGCTGTGTTTTGTGGGTGTCATTTGTTGCGCGTGGGGGGAGGGCGCGCATGCGCGGGGTTCCCCCTGGACGGGGCTGCTTGCCCCAAGGGGGTTCTGGCGCGTTCGTTGCTTGCCCCAGGGGGTCTGGTGCGTCAGATTCCAGGGGTGACTCACGCACGCACACACACACACACATACACCTGCTGAAGCTGTCGCTCGCTGCTGCCGGGCTGGCCCTCTCTTTCACACACACACACACATGCACATCTGCTGCAGCTGTCGCTCGCTGCTGCCGGGCTAGCCCTCTCTTTCACACACACACACACACACACACACACACACACACACACATCTGCTGCAGCTGTCGCTCGCTGCTGCTGGGCTGGCCCTCTCTTTCACACACACATACACACACACACATGCACATCTGCTGCAGCTGTCGCTCGCTGCTGCCGGGCTACCGCACGGAGACCTTGGCGCGGGCCTGCTGAGCCAGATGGCATCAATTGAAGGCGCACACTCAGACAGGGCGCAGCAGGTGTGTGTGTGTGTGTGTATGCATGCATGGGGGAGCGTTTGTGTGCATGGGGGTGTTTGCGTGCATGTGTGGCCTGCTGATCAGTGATTTTGTTTTCAGCTTTTTTAGTTGTTTTCTGGGAGCCAGCGCGCGGACCAACATCCCGTTGACTGCCTTGACCGCTGCCTTAGCGTTCACCGTTGACCATCAAGTATAGGCAATTTTCAAGCTCATGGCGAGATCTATCTGATGGGATTGTCAGACCATCAAGCAACTTGGTTGGTTACCCGGGGCTATGTAAGACGGACTTGCGCTCACCTTCGCGCGTAGCTCCCCCCACATCCGGGAAGCTTCCGTCGGAAGAGAGTAACACGGAAAGCCTGGGCGCGTGGGGGCCGTTCAGCCCCTCCCGAGAGGCGTAGGGGGTTGGGAGGCGGGTAACACACGCGCTGTGTCAGCGCGGTGGGCAGGGGAGCCGAGCGGGGAGGCGTGACCCACATGTGCGGGCGGGGCGGGAAACAGCTTCCGCGTGGCGCGCATGCCACCAGTCCAACACGACCTCTACCTTGCAGCGAAGCTGTTGTAAGGGGCAGCTTCGGAAATGGGCTGGGCATACGGGCGGTGTTGCACGTCTGTTGGCCTTCAACAAGCCAGAGCGAATAGGTGACGGTACACCCCGCATCGGTAATACAGTCTGTAGGCCGCGTGCCAACGCGGTACGCGGTACTTCTTCAACGCTGACCGCCTTTTGGGCTGCTGCTGCCTACCTAGGGGAGTTTTTCTCATCCGTCTGCTCAAATCACCCACACCTGCTGCTGCTGCCCAAAGATGCAATGCCTCACTGCCTCAGCCGCCCTTACAGCCCCGCAGCTGCAAACGCTCAAGGGGGCAGGGCGATGCGCGCGTGCGTGCGTGCATCACGGGCAGCCCATGCGCCCCCCATCCACGCACGCGCCATGCCGGTCCCTGGTGCAAACATGCTAGGCGGCTGGGGCATGGAGTGCGCTGCACACAAAGCATGTTGCCTTGGGGGGCGTGCCCCCCACTGAACACACGCACGCACGGCGCACACGCACCCGCACACAAAAGACACGCAAGAAAACGCACAGACGCACACAGGCGCACACACACCACACGCCGCATACCGCACACACACGTGCACACAACACACGCCATACGTCGCACTAGCACACACTCATGCACACAACACAGGCCGCACACACACACAAACACACAGATACTGTTGGCAACAGTCGGTTGCTGTCGACACGCTCACTCAAGCACACACACACATAAACACACACACGCAGGTACACACACGCACGATGCACACGCACTGAATACACGCACGCAAGCCGCACACACATACACACACACATGAGCATGCACGACACGCAAGCACACTCGGTACACACACAAACACACACACACACACACAGACACACGCACAAAACGCCGCATACCGCACACACACGCATGCACACAGCACACGTGCACGCTCTCACAACACGCTGCACACACGCACGCACGAACGCATGAATACCGTTGGCAACAAGCTGTTGCTGTCGACGCACACGCACACACACACGCAGACACACATGTACACGCACGCACGATGTGCACAGAATTGCTTGGAAAACTGCATGCCAGCCTACACATAACCAACAACACCCCAGTCCCTGGGGCATCCTCGTTGAGCTCTATCTGAAAGGATTGTCAGCATCCAAATGGCTCCCAATGGCTCCCAGGATCCCAAAATAAAATGACTGCTGCTGAGCCAGGTGTCATCGACCGAGGGCGCAGCAGGTGTGCGTGTGCCAGGTGCCACACACACGCACACGCACGCACACAAACACACATTGCGTTCGACGGACTGTATAACCCACACATATGCACACACACACACGCAGTCGCGCCGCTCTCGCACCACCACGATGCACACACACACACGCGCGCGCACACACACACACGCACACACACACACACACACACGCAGTCACGCCGCTCTCGCACCACCACCACTATGTTACGCGGCGCTCCTGCCACGGTCAAGGCCCCGTCCGGGCAGCAGGTGCGTGTGTGTGTGTTGCATGTGCCGGGTGTATTGCTGTTTGGAGTACACGCATTGCCGGTGCATGCGGACGGCCTCATGTAACGCTTGGTTGGTTGGTTGGCTGTGTGTGTGTGTGAATGTGTGTGTGTGTGTGTGCGTGTGTGTGTGTGTGTGCGCGTGCGTATGTGCGCGCGTTGATTGGCCACCCCCCTTCAAACCGACAACCAGAGACAGCCTGTCGTGGTCTGCCGTTCAGAGTACAGTTACAGTTACATCGGCTTTCCAGCAAAGACTACCTCTAGTCCTAGTACCACCGCCTAGACCCAAGTCCAGTTCTGGCTCAAACAATTACTTGTGAGGGGCGGTAGCCACCAGCCGGCTGCCTGCCAACGTGTAGTCCCAGAGCTAAAAGGAGAGCTATTGTGCGACGCCTCCAAAATAGGTCCTAACTGCTTCTAGCGGATAGGGGGTCAAGTGGCGCTTGCCAATCTACTTGACCGCCGTGGTGGAGGGGCCGGCGCCTGAGGGGCAGCCGGACCGTACACCACGGCTCTCCACCCGACCCTATCCTGAGCACGCTCAAACGCCGTGTCCGAAAAAAGTCTTCCAATCAGAACGAGTGCCACTAGTTTCGCCTAGCTGCTGAATCAGTAGCTTAAGAAAATAGTGTCGGGAGGAGGACGGAGGCCGGCCTTGCTGCCGAGCCACATCCATTGTGCAGCCGTTCAGAGTCCTCTGAAACAATCTCTCTCCTCTCTCTCTCCTCTCTCTCTCTCCTCTCTCTCCTTTCGCTTCTCTCGCTTCCCTCTCGCTTCTCTCGCTTCCCTCTCTTCTCTCTCTCTTCTCTCTCTTCCTTCTCTTCTCTCTCTCTTCTCTCTTCCCTGTCTCTTCCCTCTTTTTCCTCTTCTGTGAGCGCGCCTGATGCCCCCTCTCGACGCACACGGAGGGAGGCGGCGGCAGCTCAGGCGGTGGCGGCGGCCCCGTGGTAGCTACCACGCGGCTGCCCGCTCTGTCTTCTCTCTCTCTCTCTCCCTCTCTTTCTGTCTCTCTCGTTTTCTGCTCGTGTGCCTCACACGCCCCCTCAACACGCACGCACACACACAGGGAGACGGCGGCGGCCCGGGCGGCGGCGGCGGCCCCGTAGTGGCTACCACGCGGCTGCCCGCTCTGTCTTCTCTCTCTCTCTCTCTCCCTCTCTCCCTCTCCCTCTCTCCCTCTCTCTTTCTGCGCTACACGCTTCACACGCGCCCTCTCTACAACATGCACACACGCAGGGAGGTGGCGCAGCTCGGGCGGGGGCGGCGGCCCCGTGGTGGCTACCACGCGGCTGCCCGCTCTGTCTTCTCTCTCTCTCTCTCTCTCTCTCTCCCTCTCTTTTGTATCTTCTCTCTATCGTTTTCTGCTCGCGTGCCTCACACGCCCCCTCCACGCACACGCACACACGCAGGGAGAAGGATCGGGCGGCGGCGGCGGCCCCGTGGTGGCTGCCACGCGGCTGCCCGCTCTGTTTCTCTCTTTCACTCTCTCTGCATGCGCGCCTCATGCTTACTCTCTTTCTGTCTCTTCTCTCTCTCGTTTTCTGTTCGCGTGCCTCACACGCCCCCTCAACGCACACGCTCACACACAGGGAGAAGGATCGGGCGGTGGCGGCGGCCCCGTGGTGGTTACCACGCGGCTACCCGCCCTGTCCTCCCTCTCTCTCCCTCTCTTTCTGTCCCTCTCTCTCATTTTCTGCTCGCGTGCCTCACACGCCCCCCTCCACGCACACGCACACACGCAGGGAGGCGGCGGTGGCTCGGGCGTTGGCGGCGGCCCCGTGGTAGCTACCACGCGGCTGCCCGCGCGGCACCTTGCCGGCGCGTCCGCCTCCTCCACCCCTGGCAGCGCGGGCGGCGCGGTCGCTGCACTGTTGGGACTGGCGACGTCGTCGTCGGCAGAGGGGCTGCTTGCCGAGTTTGAGGCGCTGATGGAGGATATGCACAAGCGCGAGGCGATCAAGGTGCGTGGCCTCTCTCTCTGTTTCTCTCGTCTCCCTGTCTCTCCCTCTCCCCCCCCCCTCCCTCTCTCTCTCTCTGCATGCGTGCGTGCACGAGTTTGAGGCGCTGATGGAGGATATGCACAAGCGCGAGGCGATCAAGGTGCGTGGCCTCTCTCTCTGTTTCTCTCGTCTCCCTGTCTCTCCCTCCCCCCCCCCCCTCCCTCTCTCTCTCTCTGCATGCGTGCGTGCACGAGTTTGAGGCGCTGATGGAGGATATGCACAAGCGCGAGGCGATCAAGGTGCGTGGCCTCTCTCTCTGTTTCTCTCGTCTCCCTGTCTCTCCCTCCCCCCCCCCCCTCCCTCTCTCTCTCTCTGCATGCGTGCGTGCACGAGTTTGAGGCGCTGATGGAGGATATGTACAAGCGCGAGGCGATCAAGGTGCGTGGCCTCTCTCTCTGTTTCTCTCGTCTCCCTGTCTCTCCCTCTCCCCCCCCCCCTCCCTCTCTCTCTCTGCATGCGTGCGTGCATGAGTTTGAGGCGCTGATGGAGGATATGCACAAGCGCGAGGCGATCAAGGTGCGCGGCCTCTCTGTCTCTGTTTCTCGTCTCCCTGTCTCTCCCTCTCCCCCCCCCCTCCCTCTCTCTCTCTCTGCATGCGTGCGTGCACGAGTTTGTGGCGCTGATGGAGGATATGCACAAGCGCGAGGCGATCAAGGTGCGCGGCCTCTCTGTCTCTGTTTCTCGTCTCCCTGTCTCTCCCTCTCCCCCCCCCCTCCCTCTCTCTCTCTCTGCATGCGTGCGTGCACGAGTTTGTGGCGCTGACAGAGGGCATTCACAAGCGCGAGGCGATCAAGGTGTGTGGGTGTGCTTGTGTGGGTGTGGGTGTGCGTGTGGGTGTGGGTGTGTGGGTGTTTGGATGTGTGTGTGAGAGTTTTGAGGCGCTGAAGGAGGTCATGCACAAGCGCGAGGCGATCAAAGTGCTTGTGTGTGCGTGCGTAACGTGATGAATGTCGCTGCCTCTCTCTCTCCCTCTCTCTCTCTCTGAGAGATCGCTGTCGCTGTCCCTCTCTGCGTGCGCGTGCACACACCACATACGCACATATACTCATTCACACAACACACACACACCTGCTCCTAAACAGGCGGCCGCAGCCAAGGCGTGTGACGCTGCCAAGGCCGGCTTTGACCCCAAGCCTGTGATGCGGCTACTCATGAAGGCGCTCGACTCTCTCGTGAGGCAGCAGGCGAGCTCGCGCGACGCGGCGGAGGTACGTGCACAGAGAGGGAAAGAGAGAGAAAGAGAGGGAGATCGCACAGAGATCGCGTAGAGATTGCACAGAGAGAGAAAGAGAGAGATCGCTACAGAAAACTCTGAAGAGTAGTAGTTACAGTTACATCGGCTTTCCAGCAAAGACTACCTCTAGTCCTAGTAGCACCGCCTAGACCCAAGTCCAGTTCTGGCCCTAACAATTACTTGTGAGGGGCGGTAGCCACCAGCCGGCTGCCTGCCAACGTGTAGTCCCAGAGCAAAAAGGAGAGCTATTGTGAAGAGTAGTAGATATAGAGTTAAAAACTGATCGACACATAGTACGTGCACACACGGAGAGAAAAAGAGTTTGCAGAGGGATTGCGCAGAGAGAGAGAGGCAGTCACATGCATGTGCGCGAACACCCTCACGCGCTCGTGCGCTCTCCCTCATTCTCTCTCTTTCCCTCTCTTCTCTCTCGTCCCCTCTCTCTCTTCCTCTCCATCTTCCCCTCTCTTCCTCTCGCCTTTTCTCTCTATCC
Source organism: Chlamydomonas sp. UWO 241 (assembly GCA_016618255.1). NCBI lineage: Eukaryota > Viridiplantae > Chlorophyta > Chlorophyceae > Chlamydomonadales > Chlamydomonadaceae > Chlamydomonas > Chlamydomonas priscui. Next base: position 458,864 of record VFSX01000109.1, on the reverse strand, counting down.
CTCTCTGTCTCTCACGCTCTCACTCTGATGCTACTCTGATGCCACTCTGATGCCACTGTGATGCCACTCTGATGGCCAGGTTGTCGAGCTGCATGCCGCGCCGCCGCTACCTCTTCTTCCTCGTCAACTCTATCCTGCAGCGCAGCCTGCCCGCGCACCCACTCTCACTCACTCTCTCTCACACTCACTCTGATGCCACTCTGATGTCGCTCTGATGCCACTCTGATGGCCAGGTGTCGAGCTGCGTGCCGCGCCACCGCCACCTCTTCTTCCTCGCCAACTCCATTCTGCAGCGCAGCCTGCCTACACACCCACTCTCGCTCACTCTTTCTCACTCTCTCACACTCATTCACTCTGATGTCACTCAGATGTCACTGTGATGGCCAGGTGTCGAGCTGCGTGCCGCGCCGCCGCCACCTCTTCTCCCTTGCCAACTCTATCCTGCAGCAGAGCCTGCCCACGCACCCACTCTCACTCACTCTCTCACTCACTCACTCTGATGCCACTCTGATGTTGCTCTGATGTCGCCCTCATGGCCAGGTGTCGAGCTGCGTGTCGCGCCACCGCCACCTCTTCTTCCTCGCCAACTCTTATCCTGCAGCAGCCTGCCCATGCACCCACCCACTTTCACTCACTCTCTCTCTCTCACTCTCTCACTCTGATGCCACTCTGATGTCGCTCTGATATCACTCTCATGGCCAGGTGTCGAGCTGCGTGTCGCGCCGCCGCCACCTCTTTTTCTCGTCAACTCCATCCTGCAGCGCGGCCTACACACGCACCCACCCACTCTCACTCACTCACTATCACTCTCCCTCACTCTCTTTCACTCTGTTGTCACTCTAATGTCACTCCAGGTGTCGAGCTGCGTGTCGCGCCGCCGCCACCTCTTCTTCCTCGTCAACTCCATCCTGCAGCGCAGCCTGCACGACGGCAGGGAGGTGCTCGGCCCGTGGAGCACGGTCGTGTCTGCCGGCGTGGGGCAGCTGATCGCGGGGTGCTGCACTGAGGCGTCACACCTCAACATGGTGCGTGTGTGCGTGTGTACGCATGTGTGTGCGTGTGTGCATGTGTGTGCGTGTTGTCAATTTCACAGTCTGTCGACCGCCTCAGCTGGCGTGTTGTACCCGTGCTTACGCAACTGACCCCTACACCCTAAACCTTACGAGAGGAAGCCGGAAGCTGTGTGTGACACAGGGAGGGGGCAGGGAGGACCTATGGGGGGGGGGGGGTAGCTCATCGCTGGGTGCTGCACCGAGGCGTCACATCTCAACATGGTGTGTGTGTGTGTGTGTGTGTGTGTGTGTGTGACTCGGTGCATGCACGGGCGTCTGCCACCTGTGTGTGCGTGTGTGTGTGTGTCGGGGGGGGGGGCGTGCAGGGAGGACATGGGGCAGCTCATCGCTGGGTGCTGCACCGAGGCGTCACACCTCAACATGGCGGGTTTTCGAGCGGAGGGAGGGGGGGAGCACGGCGTTGGACCCACAAGACTCAACGATGACAACTGCAACAACAGCAACAACAAAAACAAAAACAAGACGAAAACAACAACAAAAACAACAGCAGCAGCAAAAACAAGAACAACAAACAAAAACAACAAAAACAACAACGACGACAGAAACAGCAACGGCTACAACAATGTAACAGCACCCAACCCTCCCTCCCTCTCCGCAACCCTCAACCCAGGTCCGCCGCATCCTTGACATCTGGTCGTCCAAGGGCATCCTGGGCGACGGGCCGATGCGGCTGGCATGGGAGGCGCTGCAGGATGAGGAGAGGAGGGTGGGCGTGAGCGTGGGCGGCAGCGGTGAGTTGGCTGGAACTCAAAAGTGTGCATGGGGGTTCACGCGCTTGTCCCATGTGTGTCAAGACGGCCAGGGCAGTGCCTCTCTCGAATGTTCGAATATTTGAATCTCTCACGCATGGAGCTTGTGGACCCGACGTCGCGCAACGCTGGGCGGCCCCCTTGTGCTTCGCTCCCCGCCCTCCCGCACGGCACACACTCACACACCAACCGACCACCTGCCCTCCCCTGCCCCTGCCCAGGCGCGCCCCCTGGCGGGCCCGCGCCCCACGCCGCACAGCGCTACATGCGCGGCCCCCTCGTGCTTCGCTGCCCACCCTCCCGCATGCACACGCATACACGCACGCACCCACCAACCACTGCCCTCCCCTGCCCTCCCCTGCCCCTGCCCAGGCGCGCCCCCCGGCGGGCCCGCATCCAGCAGAACCCACCTAGCCCAACGCCACATGCGCGGCCCCCTCGTGCTTCGCCTCCCGCCGCCGCTCAGCGCCTCCCCACACAGCACGCACACACGCACCAACCGGCCACCCACCGACCACTGCCTGTGCTGTGTACACCTGCCTCCCAGGCGCGCCCCCCGGCGGGCCCGCGCCCACGCCGCGCAGCGCCATATGCGCGGCCCCTCGTGCTTCGCTTCCTGCCCTCCCGCACGCACCCACACACGCACCCACCAACCACTGCCCTCCCCTGTTCTCCCCTGCCCCCCCAAGCGCGCCTCTCGGCGGGCCCACATCCAGCAGACCCCACCTAGCCCAACGCCACATGCGCGGCCCCCTCGTGCTTCGCTTCCCGCCCTCCCGCTCGCACACTCACACACCAACCGACCACTGCCCTCCTCTGCCCTCCCCTGCCCCTGCCCAGGCGCCCCCCCCGGCGGGCCCGCGCCCCACGCCGCGCAGCGCCACATGCGCGGCCCCCTCGTGCTTCGCTTCCCGCCGCCGCTCGGCGCCTACCACCAGCCGCGCCCGGGGCAGCGGCAACGCGAGGCGGCGTCGCTGCAGTCGATGCTGCGCATCTATTCGATGGTGGAGCAGCCGTATGGGAGCTTCTACATGCCGGAGGCGGCGCCCGGCAACGCAGCAGGTAGGTCCCTCTGTCTGGTTGGGGTTTCAGGGTTTTAGGGTTTAAGCTAGGCGGCGTCGCTGCAGTCGATGCTGCGGGTCTATGCGATGGTGGAGCAGCCGTATGGGAGCGACTGCTTGACGGAGGCGGCACCCGGCAGCGCAGCAGGTGGGTCTCTCTGCTTGGTTTTTGGGTTTCAGGGTTTTAGGGTTTGAGCTGGGCAGCCCGTGGCGGCGTCGCTGCAGTCGCTGTTGCAGATCTATTCGATGGTGGAGCAGCCGTGTGGGGGCTTCTACGTGCCGGAGGTGGCGCCTGGCAGCGCAGCAGCAGCAGCAGGTAGTTTTCTGCCCGGGTTAGGGCTGCGCATGCAGCATGTCCGACGCGCACACACACTCACACACACACATACGCACACACACACACATACACGCGCGCACACACACACAGGAGCGGGAGGCGAGGTGCCCGCGTGCAGCGTGCCCGACGCGTGGGCTGCATGCTTCGGGCGTGAGCCGCGATTTGCTGTGGACGAGTCCGATTTCGACTTTGAAGATGGAGCATTCGCGCCCGACGCGCCGGGCACGTGGTGCGTGCTCTGATGGGGGGCTCTGATGGGGTGCTGTGATGGGGCGCTCTGATGTTGCTCTGATGCGGCGCTCTGATGGTGCTCTGATGGGGTGCTGTGATGGGGCGCTCTGATGTTGCTCTGATAGGTGCTCTGATGGGGGACTCTGATGGAGGGGCTCTGATGGGATGCTGTGATGGGGCGCTCTGATGTTGCTCTGGTGCGGCGCTCTGATGGTGCTCTGATGGGGTGCTGTGATGGGGCGCTCTGATGTTGCTCTGATGGGTGCTCTGATGGGGGACTCTGATGGAGGGGCTCTGATGGGGTGCTGTGATGGGGCGCTCTGATGTTGCTCTGGTGCGGCGCTCTGATGGTGCTCTGATGGGGTGCTGTGATGGGGCGCTCTGATGTTGCTCTGATGCGTCGCTCTGATGGTGCTCTCATGGTGTTCTGATGAGGCGCTCTGATGGTGCTCCCATACGGCGCTCTGATGGGGCGCTCTGATGGGTGCTCTAGTAGGGTGTTCTGATGGGTGCTTTGATGAGGTGCTCAGATGGTGCTCTGATGGTGCTCTGATGGGTGCTCTAGTGGGGTGCTGCTGGGGTGCTCTGATGGGTGCTCTGATGGGCGACCCGGAGCCCTAAGTACGCCTGATGACACCATGCCACAGCACGCCGGCCACATGCGCGTGTGCGCCCACACGCGCAAACGCCCACACGCGCACGCATGCACACGCACGCTCACTCTCATCCCAACCCCTGCAGGCGCGCCGCATTCGTCGCCGCTGGCCTCGACAACCTCCCAACGCCAGCGTATAACACCCCCACGCCTGCGCCGCCATCGCAACACCTCGGCGGCGCCCACACGGCTGCGATGCTGCATGCGCACGCGGCGGCGGAGGCGGCGGCGGCTGGCGAGATGCTTCTCAAGGTTGGTGCGGCTCGGGGTTCCAAGTGAAGGGGAGAGGGAACAAATTGTGGTGGTTATGAGGGCTGGCGCAGAGGGTGGCGCGATGCTGCACGCGCGCACGCAGCGGCGGAGGCGGCTGAGGCTGGCGAGATGCTCCTGAAAGTGGGTTTGGCTCGGGGTTCGGGGAGGAGGGGGGGGGGGAGGGGGGAAGTTGTGAGCGGTTGCTTGTGCTGGGGAGGGGGGATTTGCTGCTGCCATGTTGCACTCGCACGCGGCTGGGGGGGGGGCTGCGGCAGCGGGCGTGATCCTCGCCAGGGTGGGTGCGGCTCGGGGTTCAGGGGAGTGGGGTTCTTGGGAATATGGGGGGGGGGGCAGTTGCGGGTGCTGGGTAGGGAGGGTGCTGCCATGCTGCACGCGCACGCGGCTGCAGAGGCCGTGGCAGCGTGCGCACATTTGGCCACGGTGAGTGTGATTCAGTCGAACCCTGCTGAACCCTCTGTGTGCACTGTGCGCGATCCTACTTCCCCCCCCACACACACACCCAGGCTGGCTCGTGGCCCCGGGGCATGGTCAACAGCGTGGCAGCAGGTGTAGCAGCGGCAGCGGCCGCAGCCCTCAACCCCGGACCAGCTACCCTGCTAATAAACACTGTGACACTGCCCCCCCCCCTCACATCCAGGCTGGCTCGTGGCCCCAGGGCATGATCAACAGCGTGGCAGCGGGCGCAGCAGCGGCCCTCAACCCAGACTCTGCTCAACCCTGCTGTCCCCTGCTTAACCCTGCTCAACTCCCCTCCCTCTGTGCACTGTGCGCGACCCTACCCCACACACACCCACACACCCAGGCTGGCTCGTGGCCCCAGGGCATGGTCAACAGCGTGGCAGCAGCGGGCGCGGCAGCGGCCATGAGAACGCTGCAACCCTCGACCCAGGCCCTGCTTCACCATCCGAAACCTGCTAACTCCCCTCCCTCTTTGCACTGTGCGCGACCCTACACCCCCCACCCACCCCCCATACACACACCCAGGCTGGCTCATGGCCCCAGGGCATGGTCAACAGCGTGGCAGCAGGCGCAGCAGCAGCAGCGGCAGCGGCTCTCAACCAGACCCTGCTGAACCCTGCGACCCTGCTAATACACACTGCGACCCTACCCTCCACACCCACCCCCACCCCCAGGCTGGCTCGTGGCCCCGGGCGTCGTCAACAGCGTGGCAGCGGGCGCAGCAGCGGCCCTCAACCCAGATTCTGCTCAACCCTGCAGTCCCCTGCTTTACCCTGCTCAACTCCCCTCCCTCTGTGCACTGTGTGCGACCCTACCCCCCCCACACACACACACCCAGGCTGGCTCGTGGCCCCAGGGCATGGTCAACAGCGTGGCAGCAGCGGGCGCAGCAGCGGGCGCAGCAGCGGGCGCAGCAGCGGCCATGGGAATGCTGCAACCCTCAACCCCGGACCCTGCGTGACCATGCGACCCTGTAACCCTGCTTATTAACACTGCGACACTGCCCCCCCCCACCAGGCTGGCTCGTGGCCCCAAGGCATTGTCAACAGCGTGGCAGCGGGCGCAGCGGCGGCCGTGGCAGCAGCCATGGACAGCGGCTCCAGCCAGCCGCAGCCGATCGACGAGCGGCTGTCGCCGGTCGGCTTCGGGGCCGGGATGGACGACGGCTATGGCGGGGACGGGGACGCAGGCGGTGCGTGCGTGTGTGCGTGTGTGTGTTTGTGTGTGTGTGTGTGTGTGTGTGTGTGAGTGGAAAGAGGCCGGCCGGAATGGAGGCTTGGACGGTGGTGACCGTGACGGCGGTGGCTACGACAGCGGCAGCCCCCCACACACAAAACATACACACACACACACACACCTGGCAGCCCCCCCCCCCACACACACACACACATCCCCCCAACACACGCAGGCGGCGGCGGTTATGGCGGCGGGGATGGAGGCTTCGGCGGTGGGGACGGCGATGGTGACGGCGGAGGCTACGACGGCGGCAGCGGGCGCGGAGGCCTGGGGACGCAGGGAGCCGACGAGTACATGTGGGCGCCGGCTGCGCCCACGCACGACTTTGCATCGCAGCCGCGATCTTCTGGTTACCTGTGAGTGGGCGCGTGCACACGCCGACTCACGCGCACGTATGCGCACGTACACGCACTGGGGTGGCGCGCGGGTCGCGCGCGCGAGAGCGGATGGAGGGGGGGTGGGGGGCGCGCCGACGCACGACTTTGCGTCGCAGCCGCGCTCATCTGGCTACCTGTGAGTGGGCGCGTGCGCACGCATGCACGCACGCGCACGGGTGTGTGGGGGGGGGGCGCAGGGAGTCGACGAGTGCATGTGGGCGCCGGCCGCGCCGACGCTCGACTTCGCGTCGCAGCCGCGGTCCAGTGGCTACCTGTGAGTGGGCGCGTGCATGCATGCACACACGCACGCACGCGCGTTGGGAGGTGGGGGCGTTTGCGCGGGGGGCGCAGGCCGCGCCGACGCACGACTTTGCGTTGCAACCGTGGTCGTCTGGCTACCTGGGAGTGTGCGCGGGCATGTGCACCCACCCCCCCACCCCACACACACACACACCACACACACACACACGCGCACGCACGCGCGCACGCACATGCACGGGCGTGGCATCGACCTCGTCCCGTGATCCCTGATCTGGACCCGTGCGCATGTGCACATGCGTGTGCATGTCTGCTCAACCCCCAAGCCCCCAACCCCTGGGCAGCAGTGGGGCAATGACCACATGGATGACATGCACCCCGACCCCTGACCCGAACCCGGCGCGTGTGCGTGCGCGTGTCTCACTCCTCCCACCCCCCACCCCCACCCCCTCCCCCACCAAACCCCAAACCCCGTCTCGCCCCTCCTAAACCCCGAACCCTCATCTCCTGCAGTGGTGGCCGCTGGGGCGACGACGACATGGATGACATGGACATCGAGTACGACCCGAACCCCGGCGCGTGCGTGCGCGTGCCTCAACCCTCCTACCCCCCACCACCACCACCACCACCACCACCAAACCCCCAAACCCTGTCTCACCCCTCCTTTACCTAACCCCAAACCCTGTGCAGTGGTGGCCAGTGGGGCGATGACGACATGGATGACATGGACATCGAGTACGACCCGTCGCCAAAGTACCAGATGCCGCCACCACCGCTGGTGTGTGTGTGTGCGTGCTCTCTCTCTGTGTCTTTCTCTTTATCTCTTTCAATCTCTCTTTCTCTCTGTCTATCTATCGTGTGCGTGTGTGTGTGTTGTGTGTGTGTGTACGACCCGTCGTTAAAGTAGCAGGTGCCACCACCACCGCTAGTGCGTGTGTGTGTGCGTGCTCTCTGTGTCTCTCTCTTTCTCTCTCTCTCTCTCTCTCTCTCTCTCTCTCTCTCTCGTGTGTGCGTGTGTGTGTCTTTTGTGTGTGTGTACGACCCGTCTCCAAAGAACCAGATGCCGCCGCCACCGCTAGTGCGTGCGTGTGCTCTCTCTCTACCTATCTATCTGTCTCTCTATCTATCTATATTCTCTCTCCCGTGTGCGTGTGTGTGTGCGTGTGTGTTCGTCTTGTGTGTGTGTACGACACGTCGCCAAAGTACCAGGCGCCGCCGCCATCGCTGGTGCGAGCGTGGGCTCTCTTTCACTGTGTCTCTCTCGTGTGTGTGTGTGTGTGTGGCGTGTGTGTGTGCGACCCGTCGCCAAAGTACCAGATGCCGCCGCCGCCACTGGTGCGTGCGTGCATGTGTGTGCTCTCTCTCTCTCTCTCTCTCTGTCTCTCTCTCTCACTATCTTTCACACTCTCTCTCTCACTCTTGTCTCTCACTCTTGTCTCTTGTCTCTCTCTCTCGTGTGTGTACGTGTGTGTGTGTGTACAACCCGTTGCCAAAGTACCAGATGCCGTCGCCACCGCTGGTGCGTGCGTGTGCGTGCTCTCTGTGTCGCTCTCTCTCTCCCTTTCACTCTCTCTCTCACTCTTTCTCTCACTCTTGTCTCTTGTCTCTCTCTCTCATGTGTGTACGTCTGTGTGTGTGTGTACGACCCGTCGCTAAAGTACCAGATGCCGCCGCCACCGCTGGTGCGTGTGCGGGCTCTCTCTTTCTCTGTGTCTCTTTCTCTCTCTCTTTCTCTCTGTGTCTCTTTCTGTCTCTCTGTCTCTCTCTCTGTCTCTCTCTCTCTCTCTTTCTCTCTCTGTGTGTCTCTCTTTCTCTGTGTGTGTGGGGGGGTCAATTTTACAGTCTGTCGGACGCCTTTGTTGGCGTATTAGACCCGTGCTTGCGCGCCCTGAAGCTGAGGCATGCGGATGACCCCTGCACTAGCCTACTGCCTAATGTGTCCATTCGCCACTAGTACACTGTGATGCGGTGTGTGCGAGTGTGTGTGTGCGAGTGTGTGCGAGTGTGTGTGTGTGTGTGTGGTGTGTGTGTCGCCCGTGGCGCACGCTGACATGATCTTGTGAAGGGGGGGGGATCGGGGAGGGGGGGGGGGCGTGCGCATGTGTCTCACTTGCACAAACGCGCACGCGCTGGCTCCCCTCGGTCACCACCACCACCAACCACACCTCCTCACACTTCCGCACACTTCCCACACCGATCCCGCACGCAATGCAGGCTACGCCCTCCCTCCTCACATCCTCGGCGTTCAACCATACTAGTTCGCACTTGCTCACACTTGCCCACACCCCTGCCGGTGCGCAGGGTGGCTACGCCCTCCCTCCCACATGCTCCTCCCTCCTTACATGCTCTGCGCGCAGCCATGCTAGTTGACACTCCCTCGCACTTCCTCCACAATACCTCACACCCCGCATGCTCGGCGTTCAGCCATACTAGTTCACACTCGCCCACAATCGCCCGAACCCCTGCCCGTGCGCAGGGTGGCTACGCCCTCCCTCCCTACATGCTCCTGCCTCCCTACATGCTGGGCGTGCAGCCATTGTCTTTCACACTTCCGCGCACTTCCTCCACACTGCCTCACACCCGACATGCTCGGCGTTCAGCCAGGCTAGTTCACACTTTCCCACACTTGCCCACACCCCTGCCCGTGTGCAGGGCATCCTCCCGCCCCACATGCAGAACGTCCTCCCGCCCCACATGCTCGGCGTGCAGCCGCCCGTGCAGTCGTGGCCCGTGCCCAGCTACGATCAGTACGCCCACGTGATGATGATGGCGCAGGTACGCACATAACCACACACACACGCACACGCACGCACGATGTGCACGCACCCGCGCTTTAGGTATATATGCATGCGCACGGTACGTGCATGCGCACACGCACACGCACGACCACGATCAGTACGCCCACGTGATGATGATGGCGCAGGTACGCACATAACCACACACACACACACGCACGCACGATGTACACGCACCCACGGTACGCTCGACATGCATGTGCACACGCACACGCACACACACGCCCGGCTTCGAGCAGCACATCCATGCAATTTTGATTGCGCATGTACGCACGGCACATACGCACGTGCACGCGCATGCGTACGCTAAACACGCACGTACGCTGTACCTGCACGCGCACACACTCGCACACACTCGCACGCACATGCACTCACATACACAGGCGCACCCAGGCACACGCACACGTACACACAAAATCACACATATACACGCAAAAACGCGCATGCACACGCTCTTCCACAGACACACACATATACATACACACACACATGCGCGCACACCCGTCCGCTGCGCAGGCGCAGGGTGTGCCCCCGCCAAACATGCCCGTCGGCTACCCGCCGCTCCCACACGGCATGCACGGCGTCGACGCGTTCGGGCTGCCGCCGCTGTCGCACCACCCGCCGCTCCCGCAGCAGCACCACGGCCACAGCGAGATGCACGCGCTCGACATGATGCCGTCGCTGTACCCCCCGCTCCACACGCCGCGCGGCAGTGGCGGCGGCAACGGCGGCAACGGCGTGCACAACGGCCCGCACCCGCCGCCCCCGCTCCCGAGCGAGTCGCCCCCGCCCCCGCCCGACGAGTCCCCACCCCCGGAGCTGCCCCCGCCGCTCTCTCCGCCGGGGCCCCCGCCAGAGGAGTCTCCGCCGTTTGGGTTCTCCCCGCCCGCGCCGCCGCCGGCGCCGCCGCTGCCGGCGGACTCGTGGGAGATGCCGCCCACGACGCGCGGGGGGCCGGGGCACCACCACCACTCGCACCACTCGCACCACGACCACGGGCAGCACTCGCACACGGTGGGCAACCACACGGGCGGAGGCAGCAGCAGCGGGGGCGGCCACAGGCACCACCACGACCACCGGGCGCACCCCAGGTGAGGGGGCACATTGGCAGTAACTATACGTATCGTGGCGCATTGATAGTAGCATGGCGCATGGTTTGCATGGCACACAATGGGCAACCACACGGGCGGAGGCAGCAGAAGCGGGGGTGGCCACAGGCACCACCTCGACCACCGGGCGCACCCCAGGCGCGGGGGCCGCATGGATAGTAGCATGGCAGGGGGGGGGGGGGGCAGCACTCGCACACGGTGGGCAACTCCACGGGCGGAGGCGGCAGCAGCGTGGGCGGCCACAGGCATCACCACAACCACCACGCGCACTCCAGGTGACTGTAACTATACGTATCATGGCGCATTGGTAGTAGCATGGCGTATGGTAGCATGGCGCATGGTAGCATGCCACACGGTGGGCAACCACACGGGCGGAGGCGGCAGCAGCGGGGGCGGCCACAGCAGGCACAACCACGACCGTCGGTCGCACCCCAGGTGAGGGGGCACGTGGACTGTAACTATACGCATCGTGGCGCATTGAGGAGCGCGGCGTGGCGCATGGAGGCTGCATTGCGGCGCTCTGCGCGTGCATGCATGGGGGCAGCAGCGGGGTTGGCCACAGCAGGCAGCACCGCAACCACCGGGCGCACTCCAGGTGCGGGGGCACGTTGACTGTAACTATGTACGTATCGTGGCGCATTGACAGTAACTAAAATTGTAGTGGCACATTGAGGAGCGCGGCGCTGCGCATGCAGGCTGCATGGCGGCGCTCTGTGCATGCATGCATGGGGGTAGCAGCGGCAGGGGTGGCCACAGCAGGCACCACCACAACCATCGGTCGAACTCCAGGTGAGGGCGGTAACAGTCACATCGGCTTTCCAGCAAATACACTGTCACCGTCACCACCGTCGCTGCTACTACGAGCGTTACAACCCAAGCAGTCAGTAATCGTAACAGTAACATCGGCTTTGCAGCGAAGATTTCCTTCTAGTCCTACTACCACCGCCTAGACCCAAGTCCAGTTCTGACCCTGACAATTACTTTTGAGGGGCGGTAGCCACCAGCCGGCTGCTGCCAAACAGTCAATCCAACAAATCAGCACCAGTGAGCCAGTTCCGCTCCTTGAGAAGAGCGTAAGCTGGTTCACAACTGTCAAGGGTAACGCTGCCTGCAGCCTCCTGCTTGCAATACACCCTCCACACCACGCCGTGCCCCGTCCTTACTGACGCAACCCCCCTTCCCTTTTGCCTCCCTGCTCCACAGCCACCACCACCTCCCCCCGCTCCCCGACGACTACCCCCCCCTCCCTCCGGGGCCCCCGGTGGGCGGAGGCGGCTGGGGCGTCTACCACCACCATGGTGGCCCCTCGGGCGACGCGCCGCCGCTGCCTCCGCAGCCGCCGCTCCCGCCGGAGCCGCCGCCCAGCAGCGCGCCGCCGCTGAAGCACGGCGGAGGCTGCGAGCGCGAATGCGAGCGCGAGCGCGAGCGCGGGCACAGCAACGAGCGCGTCACGAGGCACGTGGCGGCGGGCGGCAGCGGCGGCAGCGGCGGCACGGCGCGTGGCAGCGCGGCTGGCGAGCGCAACCGGGAGAGGGACCGGGAGCGCGAGCGCGGCGAGGACGCGCCCCCACGCGACCGTGACCCAGCGCGCGACCGCGACCCCGACTGCGACAGGGACCGCGCCCTGGACCGTGACGACAGGGACAAGGAGCGGGACTCGCGTGGCGGTGGACGCGGCGACGCGGGGCAGGGCAGGGACAGGGACCGCGACGGGGCAAACAGGGGGGGCGGGGCGGGGGCGCCACCCTCAGGCGCTGAGCTTCCGCCGTCGCGCGAGCAGCCCAGCGACGCTCGCCCCGCCGCGTCTGACCGCCCCAAGACGCGCGAGCAGGGCGGGGGCAGCCGTGACCGCTCCGACCGCTCTGATCGCGAGCGCACCGACCGACCCCCTGCTGCTGCTACTGCGCTGCGAGACGACCAGCAGCCGCCCCAGGCGTCGAGCCTTCCGCCACACATGCAAGCGCACGCCTCGGCCGCGGCGGGCGGTGGGCGCGGGGGCGTCGAGCCGCCGCATTCGCGCAGCGGCGGCCGCTCTCTGCCTCGAGGGGGGAGTGCCCCGCCCGCGTGCGGGCACTCTGATGACGACAGGGGCGGCGGCGGAGGAGAACCTGGCGGCAGCGATGGCGAGGAGGGCGAGCTGCCAGGGGGCGGCGGCGGCAGGGGCGGCGGCGGGGGCGGCGGCGAGGCGGCGGCAGAGGCGGCGGCGAGGCGGCGGCGAGCGCCAGATGGCGGCGGCCGCCTGCCGGCGTTGTCGCCGCACGAGGAGGGTGAGGCGGAGGACGGTGAGCTGGCTGGGCCTCGCTCCAACCACCACGCGGCACAGCCAGCGCAGCACGCAGCGCGCGCGCCCCCGCATGGCAGCAGCGGCGGCGGTGCAGGCAGCAGCCCCGCCCGGGAGGTCTGCGCCGACTTCAGGCTCGGCCGCGGCTGCCACCGCGGCGACAAGTGCCGCTTTGTGCACGAGCGCGACCCCGCACCGCGCGACCCCGCACCGCGCGAGCCAGCACGCGGCAGCAGCAGCGGCCCGCCTCACGGAGGCCAGAGCGGCGTGCCCCAGATGGTCTTCGAGGTTGTGTTCATCCCCGACCACAAAATCGGCGCGCTTGTCGGCCCAAGGGGGGCCACGATCTCGCAGCTCGAGATCAACGGGCGCTGCCGCATCCAGGTGGGGCCGCGTGTGCTGTGCTCTGTTGTGCTGTGCCATGCTGTGCTGTGCTGACTCACCTGACCAGCTGTGCTATGCTCTCTTGTGTTGTGCTTTGCCATGCTGTGCTGTGCTGTGCTCTGTTGTGCTGTTCTGTGCCATACAGTGCTGTGCTCTCTTGTGCTGTGCTGTGCCATGCCATGCTCTGTTGTGCTGTGCTCTGTTGTGCTGCGCCATGCCATGCCATGCTCTGTTGTGCCATGCCATGCCATGCTGTGCTGACGTCACCTGGCCAGCGCGGCGACCTTGCGCTGTGCTTTGCTGCCCTGCCCTGCCGCAAAAGCCTGCCCATAAAAGTGCCGACCTCACCTTCCCTCATCCCTGCGCTTGGCACTATCCAGCTCGACAAGGCTGCGCCTGGCAGCGTGAAGCCAGTGACGGTCTCGGGCGCGCCCAGCGACGTCGTCCGCACGCGCGCACTCATCCTCTCGCTCACGTGCGGCGGCAGCGACACGGCTGCCGGTGGCGGGGGTGACCGCGGCCGCGACCGCGACCGCCCACACGCCCGCGCCGTCGACCGAGCGCATGACCGAGCCCACGCCGCTGCTGGGCGCAGCGGCGCAGCGCGCGCGCCCTCTCCTCACGAGCGCGACGGTCGCGACCACCCTCGCGTGGGCGGAGGTGCCGGAGGGCACGGTGGTGCGCCGGGGGAGGGCTCGCGCGGCACGAGCGCCGAGCAGCACGCTGGCAGCCGGCGCGGCGCGGCAGGGGCGGTGGCGGACGCCGGGCGGCGCGACGCGGGCGGGGAGCGAGGCGCAGGGGCAGCGAGGCACAGGGGCAGCAGCGAGTACGGAGGCAGCGAGGACAGGGGCTGCGGCGACAGAGGCAGCGACGCCGACGACGACTACGGCGGCGGCTGCGACGGCGTGGGCAGCGACCGCCCGCACAAACAGGAGCGCCAGCGTGGACGTCGCGACCGCAACCGCGGCAACGGAGACCACGGCGAAGGCAGCCGCCGCCGATCCAGAGACCGGGCAGCAGCGGATGGCGCAGTTGCGGCCGAGCACAGCGGCGGCTCAGCGGCAGCGTCCGCGGGAGTGTCTGCGGCGCCCGACTCGCTGCTGCGGCAGGTCTCCCACGCGTCCGACGGCGTCGGCGGTGGCTCCCCGGCTTCGGGCGAGTACGCGCACGCACTCAAGCACTCGCGCTCGCGCTCGCCACCCGGCGCCTCGCCACTCGGAGGCTACTCACCGCACGGAGGCTACTCACCGCACGGAGACTACTCTCCGCTCCTGGGGTCGCCCGATCACCGGCAGCGCGGCGGTGGCAGCAGCGCGGCTGCGTCGCCCGCACCCAAGCGTCACGCTCCGATCGGGGAGTTGGAGGGCGTAGGGCGGGCGGCCAAGGCGCCACGGCAGCGCGCGGACGATGGCGCGCACCACGCCTCCGGCGGTGTTGGTGGCGGTGCTGGCCATGCGGGCGGCGGCCATGTGGGCGGTGTTGGTGTCGGCAGCGGTGTTGGCAGCGATGGCGGCGGCGGCGGCGTTGGTCCCATGAGCCACGAGCAGATCCTCGTGCCCGAGCGCTACGTGGGCAAGCTCATCGGGTCGGGCGGCCGCACCGTCGGCTGGCTGCGCACCGAGGGCGGCTGCTGCGTCAAGGTCGGCGACAGGGGCGGGGCGCTGTCCAGCGCGGACTCGCGAATGGTCTTCCTCACCGGCGCGCCCGACGCGGTCGCGCGCACGCGCGGGCTCATGCAGGGCGTGATCAACGACACAGACGGGCCCGACTGCATTCGCAGGGGGCAGGCGGCAGCGGCGCAGGTGCCGGGGGCGCGGTCGCAGCACGCGGGCACGGGCGCGGGCGCGGCCGAGCGAGGCGCTGGCAGCGTCTCGGTTGCTGTCGCGCACGCTGCAGCGACGGTGCGGGCGTCGGGCAGCGGCGTCACTGTGTCTGTGGCACCGCAGGCCGGCGGCGAGGCGGCACACGCCGTGCACACGCAAGTGCACGCGCCGCGCAGGCGCGCGCCGATCCAGGTCAGCGGCGGCAGCGGCAGTGGCTATGGCGGGGAGCCAGCCGCGGGCGGCGCGGCTAGTTGTGCCCAGAGCGGCGGTCGCGGCGGCAGCAGTTGTGGCGGCAGCAGTCGCGGCGGCAGCGTTGGGGAGCTGCCTGCGGCAGCGGCGTTTGCTGCGGGCGGGGAGGCTGCGTCCGCCGCGCCACCGTGCAGCAAGCGCCCGACCCACGAGCCGATCCAGTTCCAGCTGGGGCCCGCGGGTGAGCCGGACCCAGGTCAAGCTAGGCCGCCCAAGGCTGCAGCCGCACGGCCAAGGGTTGGCCCGGCCGCGCTGCTTGCGGCAGCAGGGCTGAACTTCGCGAAAAGGGGCGCTGAGGCCACGGGCGGGCAGGGCTCGGCTGCTGCTGCTGCTGCCGGGTACCGCAAGCCCTCGGCGGCGGCGAGTGATTGCAGCGACGACGAGGACGGCAAGCTGCAGGTTCCGGAGCGGCTCAGGGGGTGAGTGCATGCGCGCGTGCGGCCGGCCGGGCCCTCCTCTGCCATGACCCATGATGTCGAGGGCCACAAGGGACACGAATGCGCCGAGGGAGGGGGCGCGGGGTGTGGGGCGCAGCCCAAGGGCGACTGCTGCCAGCAGTCGGGGGTATGCTGCCGCCCGCCTTACTCAAGTGCCACTGATCGTTCTGCCTGTCTGGCCTGCAACACGGCTGCACCTGTCCCCGCCTGACCCACGTTTCCCCGTCGTACCCACGCACTACTGAGCGCACTGCCTGCCTGCCTGCCTGCACCACGGCCGCAGGCGCATCTCGTACGACAGCTAGGCAACGGCGGGGCAGGGATTGGAGATGGCGAGGGCGGGCAGTCAGCTTTCGCAGCAGTGGGGGCACTGGTGCATGATGGGCGCATGATGGGTGCATGATGGGTGCATGATGGTCGCATGTTGTTAGAATCCACACGGGCACGCAAGCGCGGCGCACACAACTATAGTCCTTGTCTGCGCGGACCAGGGTCAGTGCACGGCAACTATGGCGCGCCATGCGTACGTGCCAATTGTGGCGTGCTACGCGTGTGTGCCGGGTGCTGGCGTGCTGGCGTGCCACGCCAGCGCTGCCCGATGGCCCTGCACGACGACACGACACCTCTGCCACCCTCGCCATCCCTCAGAACGGATGCCCAGCTGGCATCAGCCGCCGCCCTTGCTCGCTCGACCATGCCAAACGCACGTCCATCAACGAGGTTGAAGAGGGAGGCTGAAGAGAGAGGGCATCGCAGCCTGCTGCGCGCGCGCGCAGGCGGGGGGAGCAAGAAGCGTGCACGTAGAGGCGATGACGGCAGGGGACAGTGCGGGTCTAGGCCTGCCGTGTCGTGCCACCCGCAGCACTGCTCATGCCGGGTTGGGAGCAGGGACTGTGGAGCAGGAGGAGTCACAAACACCCTCGGGAAGGCAGCCACAGGGGGCACCTAGGTCAGGCGGGTCACCGAATACAAAGCTGCGACAGGTTAGTTACGTTAGCACCAGGTTAGCAGAGAGATAGATGACCAAGGCAACACTCAAAACAGGCGCATGCCGCGCGCGTGTAGATACTGATGGCTATGGCTCTGATCCAGCTCTGATCCAGCGGCCAGGCCCATCCTTCATGTGGCTTATGTCAAGCGGGCAGAAGGTTTACAGGTTTCACACGTGCGCGCCCAGAGGACCCCGGGGCGAAAGCGGGCAGAAGTACACAACTACATAACTAGGTGTGAGCCCACATTTTTTGTGATTTACTGACCAGTCAACACACACTGCGCCGCCCAAACCAGCATACATTCAGCTCACAAACAGGGGCACGCCACTTGCGGGCGCTACCCTAAGGTCAAGGTATTCAGCCTCAGAATCAAGCGCCCCCGTCACCAAGCCTGAAGTCTCAGGCCAGGCCAGAAAACAGCCCTAAATCCACCGCCGAAAACATGGCCGTGTGGCCAGCGTCGTTTGGGTGGCCCGCGTCTGCATACGTCCCCGCCCTCCACGCCCCCCTGCCATCATCGGTGACCGCCAAGAAGTCAATCACCGGATACCCGCTTGCGTCCAACCGCGCGTCGCTGGCCAGGAGCTCGGAATACTGAGGGGTGGGTGAGGGAGTGGGGCGGGGTGAAGGCAGTGTGAGGGGTGCGCACGGGGCAGCAGTGAGGAATACTGAAGATGGGGGTGAGGGATGTGTTAGGGGTGTGCACGGGGCAGCAGCACGGAATACTGAGGGGTGCGTGTGTGTGTGTGTGGGGGGAGGGGAGTTTGAGGGGGGGTTGCACACGGGGCAGCAGTGTGGAATACTGAGGGAAAGTGTGGGTGGGTGTAAGTATGGGGGTGAGGGATGTGTTAGGGGTCTGCACAATGCCGGCCAAGAGCTCGGAATACTGAGGGCTGGGTGAGTTGGGGTGGCTGGGGGTGGGCGAGGGGAGTGCGAGGGGTATGCACGGGGCAGCTCGGAATACTGAGCTGTGTGTGGGGGTGGGTGGGTGGGTGTGGGTGTGGGTGTGGGTGAGGATGAGGCAGGGTGAGCGGTGACCATGGGGCAGCAGTGTTAAAACACAAAGGGCCGAGGTTGTCACCCATCGCACACACCCTCCCATCCCCTCCACTCCCTTCTCCTGGTAGGCTGGCGCGCTGCGTGGTCTTGCGGGCTCTCTGAGTAGAGCTCCCCTAGACGAGTAGTCTAGGCCTTGACTCAACCCCCGAGGTCCTTCGGGAACACGTACGTGTAAAACCTGTAAAACAAAACGCCCTTCTCCCGGCATCGCAGCCCGCCCTGGCCATTGCACGTGCACCCGTTGTTCGGGCCAGCACGCAAATGCACGCCCACCCCCACCCACCCCCCACACGCACACACACCTGATCCGTGCTGAACCCATTGTTATTGCTAAAACCTGGTGCTGCAGCCTGGGCCACACACACACACACACACACACACGCGCGCACGCGCTCACTCAATCACACACATGCACTCACTCTCTCTCACACACACACACACACGCACCTCATCCGCGCTGTACGCATTGTTTGGGTACAGTCCGCCAAGCACCACCAGCTTGACTCCGTCAAACCTGGTGCTGCAGCCTGGGCCACACACAAACACACACACAAAACTTGCAGTCACACACACACACACACACGCACGCACGTGCTCACTCAATCACACACACGCACTCACTGTCACACACACACACACGCACGCACGCACGCACACACACGCACACCCACCCACTCACCTCATCTGCGCTGTAGTCGTTGTTAGGGTACAGTCCACCAAGCACCACCAGCTTGACTCCATCAAACGCGGCGGCGGTGGCGGCGAGTCCCAGGAGGCGCGACTCATACCTGCAAAGCGGTGGGGGGGGCGAGGGGTAGGTTTTAGGGGTTTAGGGTTCAGGGTTCCAGGGTCCCGGATTGTTTTTATTTTGTGCCATTGATGATGATAATGCTGGATTTTACAGCCGTGTGTGCCATTGTTTGTTGTGCGGCCGCGGCTGCGGTGGCGGCGATGTCGAGCAGGCGTGCCCCATACCTGGCAGACAGGGGCGGGCGCCATTGTATTTTTTTTTGCGGCAGTTGTTTGTGAGCCCGACGCCGCTGCCGCCGGCGCTGCACCAGGTGCGTGAGTTTGTGCGCCTCTCTCTCTCTCAATCTCACTCCCTCTCTCTGCATCTCTCTCTCTCTCTCTCTCTCCCTCTCTGTGTGTGTTGCTCTGTGTGTGTGAGTCTCTCTCCCTCTCCCTCTCTCTCATCGCATTCGTTTTTTTGTTGCGTGGCGTGTGGGTGGCTGCAGTGGCGGCGATGCCCATCAGGCGCGAGTGGCAGACGGGCAGGAGGGGTGCTGTAGGAGGGGAGGGGTGCTTCCCCTTTGTGTGTTTTGTTTTGTGCCACAGTGCCACTGGGACTGTGCTGGGCGGCTGCGGTGATGGCGGCGATGACCATCAGGCGCGCCTCATACCTGGCAGACAGGGGCGGGCGCCGTTGAATTTTGATTTTTGTTGCGTGGCGTGTGGGTGGCTGTGGTGGCGGCGATGCCGAGCAGGCATGCCTCATACCTGGCAGACAGGGGCGGGCGCCGTTGCAGCGTTTTTTGTTGTGTGGCTTGCTGGGCTATCCCCTGGAAGCAGTGAAGACCCATTTTGGAGGCGGCTGGCAGCTTCCTGGAAGTAACCGCCCCTCGCAAGTAATTTTGCTAGGGCCAGTACTGGATTTGGGTCTAGGTGGTGGTACAAGAACGAGAAGACATTCTTTGCTGGAAAGCCGATGTTACTGTTACTGGCAAGAACTGGCACCTGGTAGGCTGGCGCGCTGCGTGGCCTTGCGGGCTCATTAAGTAGAGCTCCCCTAGACGCGTAGTCCAGGCCTAAAATCACGCCCCGGGGTCCTCCAGGCACGTATGTGTAAAACCTGTAAAACCTGGCAAGGACTGGGCGGCTGCGGCGGTGGGGCGATGCCCACCAGGCGCGCCTCGTACGTGCAACCACCCAGCCTTCCACCCACCCACCCACCCACCCACCCACCCAACTAACCAACCAACCAACCAACCAACTCACCCGGCCGCGAGCACAGCTGCATGCGGTGCAACGATCAAATAACCAACCAACCACCCCAAAACCAACCGACACCCACCCAAGCAGCCAACACCAACCAACTGACCAACCACCCAACCTAATCACCCGGCCGCGAGCATGGCTGCCTGCCTGGCATGCGTGCGTGCGTGCGTGCCTGGCGTGCGTACCTGGCGTGCGTGCGTGCGTACTAACTAGTAACCAACCAAACAACCAACCAACCATCTAGTTGACTATTAATCAACCAACCAGCCAACCAACAACCAACCGACAAGCAACACCAACCACCCACCCAACCACCCAGCCAGCTCACCCGGCCGCGAGCACGGCTGCCTGGCGTGCGGTGCGCATTAAAGTGAGACCCTCGTTCGCGAGTGAGAGGCCGATCACGACGGCCGACGGGCGGTGCGGGGGGGGGGGGGGGGGGGGGGGGTCACAGGGTCGCCAGGCGGTATGATAGGATGGGAGGAGAGGGAATGAGAACCCGATCGCAACGGCCGACGGGCGGTGCTGCGTTTGTTTGGGCAGCAGTGTGTGTGCGTGTGTGTGTGTGTGTGTGTGCGCGTGCGCGTGCACCATCCATTCACCCACCCATCCGCCCGCCCACCCACCCACCCACCCACCTTTTCCAGTAGGCCCGGCAGCAGCGCTGCGGTTGCTCTCGTGTTGGAGCCACTGACCGCCTGCGGTGGTGGAGTCTGAATTTTGCACAGTCGTGGGTGAAAACACGTAATAGGAGGCGTTTCCAGGGGCAGAATCTGGGGGCGTGCTAATTTGCGCCCACCAGTGATTTCCTTTTCGGCTCTAAGCAGCCATTTGGCTGTATTCTGGCTGTACTTTGACCTACAACACAGCTCCGCCCATCCAGTGGATTGTAAGCCTGACAAGCCCACCAGACAGATCGTCCAGAGCTTTCAAGTGACCTATATATGAGGACAAACGGTCAACGGGAGGTCAACGTTCAGCACGGTCAAAGCAAAATCCGGCTGTGGAAGAATTAAATAAAATTCCTGAAAATAAAATCACTGGCGCCCACCACGCTCGTGTTAAGAGCCACTGACCGCCTGCAGACAGTTTGTGCGTATGGGGTTTGGGGTTTAGGATTAAGTGTTTAGGGTTTGGGGTTGAGAGGGTTTGGGGTTTAGGGTTACGGGTTTGGGGTCAGGGGTTAGGGGTTGGGGTTATAAGAAGAAAAAAAAATGTTTTTACATGCACGTGCCCGGGTTTAGGGTGTGGGGTTTAGGGGTTTACAGGTTTTATGTGTACGCGCCCGGAGAACCCCAGGGCGTGAGTTAGGCCTAGACTTACATGTCTAGGGGGCTTTACTAGGAGAGCCCGCAAGGCCACCATTTTTTGTTTGGCGGGCACTGATGATGACGGATCTTACAGTCTGTGTGACGCCGCTTATGGTGTGTCAGTCTTGTATGCAAGGCCTGACACCTAGTCGAAACTGGCTGGCTACCTGGTAGGGATCCGCTGCGCTGTGAGGATACCCCCGACTCAAAGTCGAATCCATGCAAGCGCCGGGTAGCAGCAGACAGAAGAGATTCTCAGCTTTCCAACGAGCCACCCCACGCATGCAACGGAGCAGAACAGCTTACATTTATTTTTAATACAGTCCTCCGGACGCCTGTGATGGTGAATTATTATACCCACGTGTGTGACCCACATGTGGCGCGTACATGTAAAACCTGGAAAACCACGCACGCACCCAGTTGGTAGGCTGGCGCGCTGCGTGGCCTTGCGGGCTCTACTAGTAGTAGAGCTCCTCTAGACGTGTAGTCTAGGCCTTAACTCACGCCCCGGGGTCCCCCGGGCGCGTGCTTGTAAAAACTGTAAAAACACGCACAAACGCATGCCACCACGCACGCAGGCTACCAAGCAGTCCCCACGTTGCGTTCACACCTCATTCACGTACACATAGCACAGCGCGTCACCCCACACCCCCACACTTCCTTCCGGCGTTCACACACAAGGCCTCCCACACACACACACACACACTCCCGGCGTGCACACCTCATTCACGTACACGTGGCCGTACTCTGAGCACATCGCGTCAACCCCCACCCCCACACTCCCGGCGTCACACGTAAGCGCGTCACCCCCCACACTTTCTCCCGGTGTTCACACACAAGCCCCCACCCCCCACACACTCCCGGCGTCCACACCTCGTTGACGTACACATAGCCTTAGTCTGAGCGCAGCACAGCCCCCCCCCCACACTGCCCCCCGGCGTTCACACACAAGCCCCACCCCCCACACCCTCCCCCACCCCCACACTCCCAGCGTTCACACACAAGCCCCCAACCCCCACACGCTCCCCCGACGTCCACACCTCGTTGACGTACACATAGCCGTAGTCTGAGCTCAGCGCATCACCCAGCATCGCCGCCCACCTGAAATCGCAAACACGTGTGTGTGTGAGTTTGTGTGTGTGCGTGTGTGTGTGTGTGTATGCATGTGTGTGAATGTGTGTGTGCATGTGTGTGTGTATGTGTGTGTGTACAGGGATGGGTTGCGCACGGTTCACAGATCGCCCTTTGCGAGAGCCACGCGGCAAGAGAAGTTGAACAGCTGCGTTGCTGCCCAACCAAAGTTGAACAAGCGTGTGTGTGCATGTGTGTGTGTGTGTGCAGGGCTGGGTTGTGCAAGGTTCATAGTTCCCACAGGGCAAGAGCCACGCGGCCCAAGAAGTTGAGCAGCTGCATTGCCGACCAACTGAAGTTGAACAAGCGGGCATGTTTGTGTGGGGGGGAGGCTTCATCTGTCACAATGTGGGCTTTAGAAGTTGAGCAGTTGGACAAACACACACAGTGCATGTCTAAACCGCTGGGTTTGTGCCCCGCTGTTCTAACTGAAGTGCATGCTCCTGAGTACCAAACATCAGTTACAAAACAACAGTGCTGTTACAGCACCATGAGTTTGTAGGCTGGTGCGCTGCGTAGCCTTGCGGGCTCTACTAGTAGAGCTCCCCTTGCCGTGAGAAATATCGAGTGTGTGCTTGTGTGTCAGGTGTCACCCCCAGCCACACACACACAGCATTTTCTATGCTGAACCCAGCCAGCATGTGAACTCTGTGTATCAGTGATTGATACCCCAGTGATACAGTGATACAGTGATACAGTGATACAGTGATACAGTGATACAGTGATACCGTGATACCGTGATACCGTGATACCGTGATACCGTGATACCGTGATACCGTGATACCGTGATACCGTGATACCGTGATACCGTGATACAGTGATACAGTGATACAGTGACTGATACCCCACAACTGCACCCACCCATGCATGTTTGCGCTGCGTGGCCTTGCGGGCTCTACTAGTAGCGCTCCCCTTGCCGTGTTGTCTAGGCCCAAACTCACGCCCCGGGGTCCTCCGGACGCGCACATGTAAAAACTGTAAAAACAGCACCATGAGAAATATCAAGTGTGTGCTTGTGTGTCAGGTGTCACCCCCAGCCACACACACACACAGCATTTTTTTATGCTGAACCCAGACAGCATGTGAACTCTGTGTATCAGTGATTGATTCCCCAGTGATACCGTGATACCGTGATACCGTGATACCGTGATACAGTGATACAGTGATACAGTGATACAGTGATACAGTGATATAGTGATACAGTGACTGATACCCCACGACTGCACCCACCCATGCATGTTTGTCGCGCCCACGCCCTTCGCCACTGAGCTTCCGACGACCAACACGACAGGAGCAGGGGCAGGGGCAGAGGCAGGGACAGGGGCAGATACTGCAGCGTGTGACAAGGATGGCCCCAGGGGTCAGCGTCAGTGATGTGGACGAGGGTGTGGTATTTTGGGTGGACGATGTGGAAGAGAGAGAGATACAATGTGGCAGAGAGAGACGTAAGAGACGATGTGACAAGGCTGGCTTGAGGAATGAGGAGGCGCAGGGATGAGATGCAGGCAGGCAGGCAGGCAGGCAGGCAGGCAGGCAGGCAGGCAGGCAGGCAGGCAGGCAGGCAGGCACGTTCTCACCTGCGCCAGTCTG